>JANHGN010001992.1:0-142459 GCA_024605025.1 Megaceryle maxima
GATAGCAGAGCGCTTTTTATTTATTTAATGTATACTGCAAAGCTTGGAGAGAGGGTGGGTAGTTGGGATTCTTTTTTCATTTCTTCTTTGTTTTTGGTTTTGGTGTGTGTTGTGTTTTTTATTATTTGTGTTATGTTAACTGTTCTGTATATACGTCTGGAATAATTGCCTGATATAAAGCTGTGCCAGCTTAAAAACAGGATATGCCTTTCAGAAATTTGTATATTTTGCAGTTGCTGGACCAATAAAATACCTTTGTTGAAATACAGATATGATCTGGTTCTTCCTTGTTTTAGGAATTGCCCTCTTCAGTGCAACTTACCTGTGGCTTGGTGGCCCCAAGGGTGACCATGTTCCATCCAGTCCTGCCTCATAAAGCCCTCCCAACCCTGCAGCAGGTTTTCTGAGGACCATTTCTGAGAAACCATTTGGATCCCATGGTGTGATCCCTTTTTTTTTCCCTGAGAACACTACAGCAATTTTAAGGCTGTGGTGAGTGAAGGCCCACTGATGCAGCTGAGGATGTCATTCCTCCAACCAAGTGCTGACACCTACTTAAGGCAAGCAAATTACTCCCAAAGCTCTATCAACTACATCATTGTTGAGTATAAAGCTGATGTGCTGGAGTAGGTCCTGCCTTGATCTTCATCCAGGCTTCAAGTTAGGCAGGATGAGGCATTTATTTGAACCTAGTACCACTGAAAACAAATGCCTGCTTAAAATGATGCTAAGTGGAGCTGAAGGGTTGATCTAGAGCTGTCCTCAGAGATCACAATTATCTTTGCCCTGGAGGCAGGAAAAAAAAAAAGCAGATGCCACCTCTAAGGAAAGTTGTAAAATTCCTTGCAAAGTTGTTTGCTTTTTTTTGTTTGTTTGTTTGTTTGGGGTTTTTTGTTTGGTTGTTTTTTTGCTCCCAAGGCAAAGATGGGGAGGAAGCAGGGAAAGGTGTAATTTGGATGTGATGCTTGGGGATCACATCTTGAGAGGTTGCTCCCTGTGGGTTTGGAGACTCATTCCCCTCAAGCAGTTGTCTCTGAAAGCTTGCAAGGTGTGAAAGAGGGTGGAAAAAAAAATGTAGATGGCTGTGTCATCAAGCTTGGGTCTGGGGTTAGCTACTGCTGGCTGATGTGCAGCCCTTGCTCAGATCTTCCCTGGGCTCTCAGAGCAGGTCTAGCCTTGCTTTGGGCTGGGGCTTGCTGTGATGCAGCTGGGTTGTGGAGGGGTGTCCTTCTCCCAAGTGCTCTGGGCAAGAGGACCCCTCATGAGGGAGAGGGGGCTCTGATTTTAAGCTTGATTGAGGCATCTGCAATAACTGTTTTTTCTAGGTGTGAGCACAGACATGCAAGACTTCAGGGCAATGCTCATCCCTGTAAGCAGCCTGGTGGCAGGGAGGACCTGTGCCCTCTGGGAAAGCCAGAAACCACAAGTTTGGGTTTTTTTTTTTTTTTAAATCTCCACCAACTTGGCCCTGTCCTTGACCCAAGCAGAGACGAAACACTCCTGCCTTGTTTTGGGGTAGGGAGCATGGCCTCTCAGAGTGTCCTGCAAGGATGAGGGGGCTCTGATAACACGTAGCCACAACAGCAGAGGTGCTCCCCTGCCTTCCCCGGGTGGGCAGGAGCTGTTTTGAAGCCTTGATAATGTTGTCCTTGCTGGGGGAGCAGAGGGGAAAGGCTTTGCCTCCCAGAGCATGGCTGAGCAGCATTTTCAAGGCTACTCTGCAAGATGTGGCTCTGAGCAACCTGCTCTTGTTGAATCTGTCCCTGCTTAGTGCAGGAGAGTTGGACTCGACCTTGGAAGGTTCCTTCCAACTCAAACCATTCTATGCAAACACGCTTTCCAAAAGTCCTTTTCTCCTCTTTCTCCATGCAGGGGTTACAATGGGGCCTGTATCCTGCCCTCCATGCAGGAGAGATGTGCAAGAGAGGGGGTTCATGGACCAAAGCCATCCCAAACAGCATCTTTTTGGCTTTCTTCCATGTGATGCATTTCATAGCATCACAGAGAGGAGACATTCCTTGAGGCAGAGTGGCTTTAGAGGTTATACTTGACAGCAGGAATTGTTCCCTTGTCCCAGTTAAGTCCTGTTATCATGTAAAAAACCCCAACCAACCAACAAAGAAACAAAAAAAAATGAAAACCAAAACAAACAAACAAAACAAAAAAAAGCAAAACAAAACAAAACCAAACCCAGCTCACTGCTGGCAAATGAAGCTGGAGAACTTGTGATTGCTAAAAAAAATAAAAAAGGACAGACCAGTCACGCTGGCTGACTCAGCTCTGATTGATGGCTCAGGAATGTGTCTGATACGTGCAAGGGATTAAATAAACCACGGGCAAACCTTTGCAATGCAGCATGTTGGATGAAGCGTGGCCAGCACCCCGCTCACCTGCCTCCGGCTGGGGAGGGACTGCCCTCCTGTCATGGGATCTGATGGGGTTTTGTTCTTTTACTTTTTTTTCACCTCTAAGAAAAAAAAAAAAAAAGAAAGAAAAAGAAAAAAAGCAAAGAAAAAGATATTTTGAGGGGTTGCTTTGCAAGAAGAAACAACTTGCTGCTTAAGGTTCTGATGGGGATTATTTATGATTGCTCCACATATCTAAATGCATTTGTGCACTTTCACTACAACAAAGGTGTCCTGGGAAGTCATTTGTTTCCACTGAAATACAGAAAAATTTGCAGCATGTGAATATTTGACCCGTGTTGATGTCTGCAACTGTGGCCTTTCTCCTTTCCAAGACTGAGGGTTGTGATGGGGCAGCACCAGGCTCCTCTCCCTGCACTGGCTGTGAAACAGGCCATCCCCATGAACATTCAGGCTCAGTGTGGGTCTGGGGTGGTGCAAACTCAGTCCTGGCAATTCCATGGCCCAAGTAAAACCCTTCTGTGCAGCTCCTGCTGTGGAGCATAAGTCCTTCTCCCCGCTCCTCACCCCTGCCCATTGAGGGATCCCCTGGCCCTTGAACCACACATCTCTACTGGCCTCCCCTGTCATGTGGGCAAGGGTCCCACACTTGTCCCACCCTTCAGCCCAGATGCATTCAGGAGAGTCATCACTAGCTGTTGGCTGCCCTTCTTCCCACCTGCCCATTGTAGCACTGAGAGCCTCTTCCACCCTTGGCCATGCATACCTTGCCTTTTTGCCAGGCAATGTCTCTCTAGCAGTAGATGGGAAGACCTACCACATAGAATTGTTTAGGTTGGAAAAGGTCCTTAAGATCATCATGTCCAACTGTTAGCTTGGCATAGCCAAGTCCAACACTAATCCTCAGCACCACAGCCACATGTATTTTAAATCCTTCTAGGGATGGGGACTCCACCACTTCCCTGGGCAGCCTGTTCCAGGCCTCAGCAACTCTTTTGGTGAAGAAAATTTTCCTAATATCCAAGCTAAACCTCCCCTGGCACAACTTGAGGCCATTTCCTCTTGTCCCGTTGAGTGCTACTTGTGAGAAGAGACCAAACCTAAGTCCTGATTTTTCCAAACACCACTTAGCGTGTTTTTTGAAAACCTTTCTGAATTGAAAAGATCAAGTAAAAGAGGACTCACATCTAGAAGGAAAGAAAGGGGACCACAGTAGCCATGCCACCATCAACAACCATCCAAGTCTGCAGCTGAACCTGCTCAGATGTTCCTAAGCCCTGTGAGTTGGTCCTGCTGGAAAAACCTCCATCTGCACCTCCTCTGTTACCCTCCTGACTGCTACAGAGCATCCTTCCAGCCCTGATTCCCATCCTGTGCAGTGATGAGCAACAGCCATCAAAGCTGTTTGAAAGCACTTCTGCTTTGAACTGCTGCTTAGATATAGCTGGTTAGTGACATAGACCTTGTGACAGCTCCTTGTTTCTTCCTGGGTAAATACACAGATGAAGGGTTTTTTCAGACAATAAGTCACCTGAGAAATCAGATTGTGTCATTTCCCCAGCCATGTGCTTTTCCTTTCCAATCTCTTTCCTTTTCGGGTATGACCTGTTACCATGGATGATCTGGCCCCTGTTTGAAGAGCTGCTGTTCTCCACAGACATAGGGAGACATGAGGTTTGGTCACTTGTCTTCTGCAGGGAATGCTTCTGGGAAGGGAGTGGTTAGAAGAAGTAAACTGAAACTGAATCTGCCCAGCAGTGTGAGAAGAAATGACATCATGTGGATGGAGGAATGGGGGTAAGAGTCAGTACCAAAATGTTTGATATACCCTGGAAATGCATACAGTGCCCACCTGCACTAAATCAGCTTCATGTCTCATGTTCCCCCTGAAAGTGTCCTGCTGCATCCCACTGATCCTCTGTCCTGCTCCACGGTCCACCCCCAGGAACTGTGCCTGGTCTAGGGAGGACATAGGGGAAACCAGTCCTTGCCATCACTGGACCAGGATGGACTCTGTGCCCTGGGAAGTCTTCATTGTAAGGTTTGCTCTGTGCTTTCCTCGTGGTCTGATGCACCAGCCAACGTATGTCTACAGAGCAACAGAATACAAAGAAATTGGTCAATGGTGTAGAGTGCTGCCAGGCCTCAGGTGTCCTGGAAGTCTCTTCCCTTGTGAACCACCACTATCCCTTAAGGGCCCAGCAACTCCAACCCAACTGATGATGGGCTAAATGCCTTGAGACATCTTCTTGAATGTTATCTCCCAAGATCCTAAGGAAAATCTAATTTGCAACCTGATCAGACCATGACAAGGTTTCCAAACCTGGTGAGCTTCATGACAAGCCAGACACAACCCGCCCGATGCATCTGTTCACCCAACTTGTTGGCAAAGTAAGAAGATATTTTCTTGCTGATCTAAGAAGGTTCAGAGCTGGCATAGTCCAAAGAGATGGTGATGAGACAACATTCAGGATCACACAGGCTTTATGAATTGCTTCTCCCCCCAGTACAAGGTACAGACTCCTGTTGAATCCACTCCTAATCAAACACACAGCAAACATTTTCGGGTCTTTACTGCCACAAGAGGTATTTTTTTTGTAGTGAAATCAACGTTGGCAAAAATGTGCACCAATGGGTGGCCTGGTGGAGAAGTTACAAAAGTGGATGGCAGCAGAGGCTGTGACCAAAAAGCACAGCTGAATTGGAGCTATGAAGAGAAACAGTAATTAAGACCTAACGAATAATTATAATGGTAGGATAGCAGCTTAAGCATGAGCACAGCCCCAAATCCAGATATTTCTAGTTGCAGCTCAAACCCCACAATTAAGCTGTGATTTTGGTCATTATGAGGAGGTATTTCCAGAGCTGGGTCTTGCCTTTTGCCGTCTTTATCCACTAAAACAACTGACTCAGCATCAGCAGAAAGAAAACCCAGCATTTTGATAAATGTCATCCAAACCAGACTGGAGAGCCTGCGTTAGCTGGCATCAGATGTCTCCATCAAAGCTGGATGCCAACCTGTGGGAAGAGCTGCCTTTTCTTGATGAAGAGAGAAGAAGGCTTCCTGGCTAGCAGGGCATGTGTTGGTTTAAGGTAGATGGGGGGGTACCTAAAAATACTGATGTCCTCCTGTGGAAGCAGGAGTCCCACCATATGGCAGCATGTGAAGCAAATGTCACCATGCACGTCTCTAGTTCTTGGTCCATCTCTACACACTCATTACTGCGGGGCACCAGTGCACCAGTAAGAAAGGAAGGGAATGAAACTGTAACTCTCATACAGGTGCCTGGGCACTCTGTCCATTCTGTGCTACAAGAACACTGTCCTAGGGGATGTCTCCACAGGCAAATCACAACATTGACCTAGATTTCAGGGTGATGGTACAGGTGTTTATGGCTGACTACCTTCCTGGCTCTCCCACTGGTGATGCTGCAAGGACTGTGACTTACTCTGGCTCTCCCAGGGCTGCTCTTTTACCTTCCAGACATAATTAATATCACCCGCTCTCATGGGTGACACCACCATATCAACCAGGTGCCTTGACTCACTCACTCTTCCCTCTGCCCAGCCTTGATTCATCTGTGACAAGTGGCAGACGTGCTCTCCTGCCATGCATCCACCTCTCTCTTTCTAGTTGCCCCATCCTTCATCATTCTCCAGGCATTTGCAGCACCACGTGTTCACTTCTGGCTCTGTATTTTCTATGTGATGTGTAAGCATCTCCCAAGTCTGTCCTCCTTGTGCAGTACACCAAGGCCACCTTTTATCTTGTGACAGACTATAGACATCCTGCTTGTTAACCCACCCTATAACTGCTCAACCACCACCAGCAGCTGCCCATGCCCAGTTTCTGCTGTATGGGTACAAGGTTTAGATGTCAGGGTTTTTAGGATCTGCACTGGGAACCTGCTGGAGAAAGGTGAGGGAAAAGAACTGGGAGTCATCCCCAGTGCAGGTTCTTGGAGGAGGAAGTTACCCTTTCTACCTGAGATGTACCCATCTACAGTGTCAGAGTCATTGCCATGAAATCCCAATGCCTTTCCAGCCAACACTTTATCTTTTTGATATTTTCTCCAAGTTTTTCCTAAGAGGACATCATCTATTTGGGCACGTTCTCAGTGATATTTCTGCACTGTTATAGGCCCCACTGGTGTGGATGAACTCACCTTTTAGAAGCTACTTGGAGCAGGGAAGAGATTTTCTTACTTGTCTATAAATTACCCAACAGGGACCTGGTGCAAGGAACAATAAAATAATAAAGCACTAATATTGACCATAATTAGTTTGTAATCATGACTGGGATGCTTTTCCAGACTTGCTAAACCAGTGTGCAGGCTTATGGTGAGTATTTCTGAGCATGGCCATTGCACAGAGGCTAATTTCAAGCCTCTTCTTGAGGTATGGTTTTGCCCATGACTGGGTCTGTGGAAGAGGTGAGGGAAGCCCATCTACATCCGTTACATAAAATCACTTCCAAGAGTTAGCAAACCCTGGAGAGCAGTGGGACTGGGAGGAAAGTGGCTCAAGTCAGAAGACTAGTAATAAAGGGGTTGAGAGACTCATGGTTAAAGCTGGCTGAAAACCAAGGTTTTTGGTTTACCAGAGAACTTCCCCTTTAAAAGCAAATAAAAATAAAAATACCTCCCTGTTCAAATGGGATGGAGAATGATATTATTTCAAAATTTCCAAAACACCTTTTGACCCCCTGAACTGACATACCATTTTCCCTGTTTTGCTGAAGATAGTATAAACAAAATGTTGGTGCTTTTTTTGACAAAACATTTGGGTTTTGGAAAACACCACACTGGATTATCTTGTGGTAATGCTGGGGAAGAAGCACCACTGATGAGAGAATGGGAGATGGTCCATCATAACTCATGAAAGGTGAAATGGGGGTTTCATTGCATTTATCTCGCACAAGGCTGGACACCCACCTCACCCACACACCAGATCACCTCCAGGCACCTCCTGAGAGACACAGCAGAGAGGAGCTAAGGGCTCAGAAATGAAGATAAGTCTCGGTGTGGTGTCTCTGGCATCTCACCATCATCCCTTGAAATGCTCTTGGAAGCTTCAGGAGCTGGCTAGCCAGCAACACCCCAGACAGAGACAAAGGTTGGGAGAGGTAAGCTCAAACAAAAAGCCCACCTTTGTGTCCCCGGTGGTTTTAACTCAGCCATTAATTACCTTCCTATCTGCTAAGCTGATCTGAGCATGTCTGCTCGTTCCTCCTGAAGCTGCTCTAGCAAAGCTGCTGCTGTCTGTGTGCTTGCACAGCTGCTCTGAGGGTTGGGAAGGACAGGACCAGAGCTGATTAAAGACTGAAAGGATGTCAGCCACCCTGGAAGGCTTTTTGCCATGGCTGTGAAGCAGATTTGCCTCCAGAGAGGCTGATTCAGTGGTACTCTGAGGGTCAAGCTAAGCCAGGGAATCACACGTCTGCCACGGGGTGACAACATTCTTGTGTTGGGCAGCCAGGCTATGGCTGGTGGGCTGCATTGCAATAGCTCGGTTGTGTGTCTGAGACCATAATGTGAGTTTTACAGCTTCTTTGGGAGACTTTTTTTTTCTCTCCACACATGCAACCTGGGAATCTGAACCTCCCTGATATTTCCCAATGGCAGTACAATGCACTTCACAGAGCTTCCCTTTCTGGTTGCACTGGTGGGGTTTTATGCTGGTCTGGGAGTGGGAATTGGGCTTTATAGGTTGTCTTTGGCACAGCCAGGGTTCTTGCAAAGCATGATCACAGAATCATAGAATACTTTGCGTTGAAAAGGACCTTTCAAGGTTACTTAGTCCAACCCCCCTGCACTGAGCATGGACATCTGCAACTAGAGCAGGTTGCTCAGAGCCCCAGCCAACCTGACCTGGAATGTTTCCAGGGATGGGACATCGACCACCTCTCTGGACAACCCAGGCCAGGGTCTCATTACCTTCAGTGTAGAATATTTCTTCTTTCATCTAGCCTAAATCTACCTTCACTTAGTTTAAGCCCATCACCCCTTGTCCTGTCCCAACAGGCCCTGCTAAAAAGTCTGTCCCCATCTTTCTTATAGCCCCCTTTAAGTACCAAAAGGCCACAATAAAGTGTCCCCAGAGCCTTCTCTTCTCCAGGTTGAACAACCTCAACTCTCTCAGCCTGTTCTCATAGGAGAGGTGCAGGCAGGACCACCCACAATCATAATATCCAGCCCATCACTGGCTGTGGGATAACAGGAGTTCTCAAGTCTGTGCATCTCTTGCAGGTTTCAGGTCAGTCATAGAATTATGTAATTATAGAATATCTCAAGTTAGAAGGGACCCATAAGGATCATCAAGTCCAACTCCCTGCTCCTTGCAGAACTACCTAAAACTAGAATCATCAGTGGAAAAAGAAATAGAAGCAATAACTATTGAATGCATACTGTCCGGGAAGCTGGCATTTAAAGTGCTAATGAGCACAAGTACATTGGCTGTCTGCTTCCAAGGGGGCTGCATTTGCCCCAGTGCAAAGGTCAGATGAGATATTAAGCAGGTTCTACTTCCCTCTATTGTTTTGAAGAGGTGAGTTGAGATAAACAGCTGTGGGGAGCCATTTCTGGAAGTGGTCTGGTTCCAGTTTCATGGGAAGAAGTTCAAAGCCAGGCTGTGTGGGAGATCCACACCAGCTCACAATCAAATTGCATGTTTTGGTACACAAATGCTAGAGGTCAAGATACCTCTGGATGAGTAACCATGTACTGCAAGGGTTTAGGAATAAATCCAGCAAAGGAAACAAGCCTAATAGCTATTGCAGAATCAAGCCTTGTCTCCTCTGTTGAACTGGATATGTTTTAGATAGATCCCATTAGCTGCAACTGAGTCTCTCTGGGTTATCATCACCTTTGCTTGCAGCAGATGAGACAAAGCACAACACTGAAGCATTTGATTGCAAAACAGATAAATTCCAGGGTGGAAATCCAGTAGCATCTTCTTTCAAGTAATTAATCAAGGGACCATAGCAAATATGCAGAGAAAGCAAATTAAATCATTGTGGATTGGTCATGCCTGCAGAAAACAAAACTGTCAAGGAGGTCGTTCTTTATGCTGGCTGGGATTATTTATAGCCACGCTGTCTGTAGGAGTTCATCTGAGCAGGCAGGGAGCATGGCAGGGGCTGGGGGTGCTGGGAGAAATCAGCTATGTTTAAATAAGGCTGGGAATGCATGCAAAGCCAGGCAACTTTCTTCTGGGTGAGCCTTTTTTTTTTTTTTTTTTCAGATGAAAACATTTGTTTGTCAAAAATTGAAGCTTTCTGCAGCAACATGCCAGGCTATGTTTCTACTGGCAAAGCAACAGGGTCAGGGCAAGGGCTGGAGCTGGGGCTGTGACTGTCAGTGGTGCTTTGGTGTGTTCTCTGGTGCAGTGTTGGCTTGGGCTAACTGGAACCTGTGGTTGATGGGTGCAGAGGATGGCATGGCTCCTGGATGCAGCCACATCATACCCCCCACCCAGCTTGGGTATGTGCATCAGCTGGAGGGGTTTCCTGCCCAAGGGGACTCTCTAAAATAAATCAGAATGCTCAGATTAGCTCCTTATTTCATAGAATCATAGAGTTATACAATCATAGAATGTTTTAGGTTGGAAGTCCAAACTCCCTGAAGTGACCAGGAACACCTGCAACTAGAGCAGGTTGCTCAGAGCCCCAGCCAACCTGACCTGGGATGTTTCCAGGGATGGGACATCGACCACCTCTCTGGACAACCTGGGCCAGGGTCTCACCACTCTCACTGTAAAAAAAGTGTTCCTTACATCTAAGTCTGAATCTCTTCTCTTCTAGTTTAAAACCATCACACCTTGCCCTGTCACAACAGGCCCTGCTATAAAATCTGTTCCCATATTTCTTATAGCTCCCTTTAAGTACTAGAAGACCACAATTAAGTGTCCCCAAAGACTTCTCTTCTCCAGGCTGAACACCCCCAGCTCTCCCATCCTGGCCTCCCAGTAGAGAGGTTCCAGCCCTCCCAGCATTGCAGTGGCTTCTTTGGCCCCACTCCAACAGGTCTGTGTCTTTCTTATGCTGAGGAACACTGATCAAGACCTTGACTACAGATGCAGTCCATGAAGTGCAGGATTATACCTGTGGGGTCTCTGAACACAGCTGAGGGGAGCAGTCTATTGTCAAGAGGCCAATGTTCCTCCATGATGGATAAACTGGATAAGACTGAGAGCAGTTAGGTCAGGAGCAGAGAGTGGGCCACGTGAGCATGATGCACACCATAGCCATGTCATGCACAGCCCTGGGAAAGTCCAAACACTCAGAGTGAAACTCCATCCCAACAGCTGCGTCCTCACCCGCCTGTGCGTGGAAGGGGAGAGCTGTGAGAAACCACTTGTTTCACAGGGGTTTGGGGCAGAGGCAGAAAATGGTTTCACCCTCAGCTGCATACCAGCTCTGGTTAGCTAGAAGGGCAGGTGAGTGGCATCATTCCTCAGCTGGCATTTCACAGTTCCATGGGAGACCTGTCCATTGGAGTCCAACACCTTGTGCTGGTCTCTGAACCTGCATGTGTGTAAATCACCCCTAGGCAGGTCTGCCCCTTGATGGATGGAAAAGTTGTATTATTATTGTTTTTATTATTGTTGTTGTATTTCCTACTATTACTATGTCTTGGAGTGGCATATGCTCATCTGTGCATCTTGGGAGCCAGGAGGTCACAGTGGATTCAGTACAATTCAGCTGGAGCCCAAACCCTGTATTTGCTTTCTGTGTCTGGGAAAAATAAGTGGTAAATTGCCTTATTTCTCATCCTTTGTGATCCCCAGATACTTTGCTGATCCCTGGAGGAATAAATTTCCATTATAGCCTCTAGCAAGAGTCATGTACCTGCCTGGATCTCCAGTAATTTGAGTGGCTGATGAAGCTGTATGGGGAAGACATCAAAACCCAGGGTTTAGATATGGAGTCCACCCTGCTTTCAGACATACAGAGCATCTCCCAAAAGAAAGCCAAGGTGAAAACACAGCCTTCTAGCCTTCCAGAGCCCACATCTCCCTTCCCCCTCTGTGGTCCCAGTTATGAATTTTCTGCAATCCTGAGACCTGGCATTAAGCAATCCTGAGCAAGAAGCATTCCCACAGGACACATCAGCTTCGTGCTTTCACCTCACTCTGGTGAGAATCTGCTGGGGCTGGGGAATGCAGCAGAAGTGATATTGTCTGTCTATGGGCTGGACAATGGACCACTGGAGTCACAAAACACTGAAGAACCTGTAACTGGTGTCCAAACTGAATATTTACCAAGTCTTTAGCTTAGCTTTGCATTTATTAGTGCTGATGCTTTCATTTACAGCCTGTGCCTTGCTTGGCAGGTGCTGCTCCTGGCATAAGTTTCCAGCTTCTTTTGCAGCTGGTGACCAGTTTTACTGTTGCATTGACTAATTCTCCACCAGGTTGGAAGAAGTTAGCAGCCAGCCTAAGCAGTAGGGTTGTTTGACTTCAGGTGCATTTTGTCCATCTGACTCCAATAAAACCTGTAGAAAGCATGTGGGTTTGGCTTCTCCCTTGAAGGAGAAACTCTAGAGGCAGATGGAGGCTTTGAGTACAGCAGTATTTAAAGCTGTGGGTAGCTCATTTCCGCCAGTAAATGCAGTCCTCTCACATGTGGTGAGTGGAAGAAGTGACTGAGATTTGCATCTTCGTCTGGTGCTGGCTCAGAGGCGAGAACCAGCTGCTCAAAATGAGAGCTATGAGCAGGGGGAAAGAGAATAAGCAAGAGTGAGGATGTCACCACATGTCACGGCCATTTCCAGTATTCAGTGCATGCAGCACTGCTTAGGCAAATCTGATGTTTAATTTACCACCAGACAGATGTTGGATAGCTCTCCCATTGCTTGGTCACAGGGCTTGAAGTCTCCTTTCTCTTCTCTGCTCTTGCCTCAACACAGGAAACCAGCAACACTGATCTCATGATCCATCTTTACATGCAATCTCCTGGTGAGAAGGTTTCTCCCAGTTAATTCACTTGAATTGCTGGTCTGTCAGAAATGCAGCCTCAGCCCTGGATGGCTGAGGTCCATTGCTGGACCTGAGTTTAGTCCTACCAGTGCCCCACATCTAAATTGCATGACATGGGGGTCAGGTACTTTGGGTTACCTGCAGTGGGGCTCTTGGCACAGCTCCTTCTGTCTCTGCTGATCAAATAGATGTCAGAGATGCTAAGTTAGCCTACATTTCCAAGGACACCAGTACCTTGGGAAACTCAGGTCCTCAAGTCAGTAAATTACAGGTGAGGCCAATTAAGTCATGGAGGCAATGCCTGGAGGCTGACCAAGATGCAACCAATATTGTACTGGGGCCTTTCATGGATGTGGAGCTGTAGATAGGCCCTTACCACGCTGAATTAACAGTACAGAAGGTTTTATACAGAGCCCAGAGGCTGTTCACTGAGAAGGCAGTGGGGGTGGAAGGGGAGGAGGTGAGGAAACAAACCATGCCCGTTGTTTAGGTGCATAAATTGAGAAAATTCCTTGCCAGCTAGTGCTTGCTTTACAGAACATGCCGGGAACAGGATTCATTAGTTATGCAAAACTGCATGATTATGAAAATAAAGTCTCAGATAAACCAAACTAGCCTGTCATGAGGTCCACAAAAGAAAAAAAAAAAACCCACAAACCCAAACCAAATTAAAAAACAAAACAAAACAAAAAACTACAAACAAACAAAAAACAACCAAACCAAACAGAAAAAAAACCCCAAAAACAAATGGTGTTTAGAGAGATGCAAAATCCACCCTCTGCTTGGAGCTCAGAAGCCAGGAGAAATGGCATCGTTGCTAGTCCAGGACTGTACATCAGGTCCTATCTGATCTGCCAGACAATGCACCCGCTCCTTGTCTCCTCCTTTTCTTGCCCAAGGGATGTTTTGACTCTCAGTACTGAGCAAAGAGAAAGGCATATGTGACCTAAATCAGGTTTTACTTCTGCTCACATCCCTCCAGCTTGAGTAAACAGCAGAGGATGTGACTGAGAGCACATACAGTGCCTCCTCAACGCCTCTTCTCCGCTTCAGGTTTTCTTCTCCCTTCCCCAGAGGTGAGTTTGACTCACTCTGTGTTTAGAGAGATGCTTCTCCTTTCCCCACACCACTTATTAAACCACCCTGATCAGCCGGTCCCCAGCCCACCTCTGCAGCTCTTCTTATTACACGGAGTATCTTTGTCCGTCATGACCTACCTCCAAAGCCAAACCCCACCAGAGGCTGGGAAAGCACGGGAAAAACCCAGGACACTGGTAAAACAAACACAAAAAAAAAAGCTCACTTGATCAGCCTGAGCGCCAGCCCCACCCTGGGGTGTGGAATAAACACTGGCAAGTATTTATTCATCACCACTCAGCATCCAAATATTTGTTTCTCGTGGTCACACGGGCGCACACTCACATTCACGTCTGCCAGGTGCCTTGGTTTGCAGGGAACCTGGCCACGCTTCTGTCTGCTAAAGCAGGGGAGGAAAGAGATCCTGCCTGCAAGGTTCAGGATCATAGAATCGTAGCATGCTATGGGTTGGAAGGGACCTTTGAAGGTCTAGTCCAACAGATTGCTAAAAATATGCTAGGATTGCTAGCAACATGATGTCTAGATGCACAAGGATATTTCTTTTTTGAGTATCTGAACCTCCTCCTAAACACTCTTCTGCACTATACATTTGTCTATCCATTTTTATTCACACGCTCACGAAGGGGTTTTTTCATATATATGCTTGTGTATGCATATGTATTTAGCATGTATGTGTATCTACCCACCTATATTCACCTATGTATGAATACACAGTGCTGGGAATTATAATCTGGATACCTTTGAATTAATAATGCATAACTCTGATGTTTGCAGCAGTCAATATATGGCACATGATGGCATTTCAGCCTTTCATACTCTCATATACATCTGTCTAGTTACAAACGTGCCAGTATAATAGGAGTGCTTAACAGCAGTATGTGTTACGTGGGAGCAGATCCAGAGGAGAACACAAAAATGATCCGTGGGCTGGAACATCCTGCTATGATGAAAGGCTGAGAAAGTTGGCACTGTTCAGCCTGGAGAAAAGGAGGCTCTGGGGAGACCTTCTTGTGTCCTTTCAGCACCTAAAGGGGCCTGTCAGAAAGATGGGGACAATCCTTTTAGCAGGGCCTGTTACAACAAGACAAGGGGTGATGGTTTTAAACTAAAAGAGGGGAGATTCAGTCTGGAGAGGAGGAATTTTTTTACACTGAGGATGGTGAGTCACTGGCCCAGGTTGTCCAGAGAGGTGGTAGAAGCCCCATCCCTGGAACCATTCCAGGTCAGGTTGGATAGGGCTACGGACAACCTGATGTAGCTGAAGATGCCCCTGTTCACTGCAGAGGGGTTGGACTAAATGACCTTCAAAGGTCCCTTCCAGCTCAAGCCATTCTATGATTCTATGAATGTAGATGAATTAAGTTAGCACACAGTACTGGTTATCTCAGCCAGAGTAAACATCAGCAGAGCCATTTAATTACAAGTCATGTGCCTATTGTATTTGATTTAATCAACATGAATGGGAAGTAACTTGATGTAACTACCCAGAGGAGAATGAAATGTATGACTAAAAAGGAAAAGTTCCTGGTTGATCCTATGACAACTAAAGTGCTTTGTCCACTGATAGACTGAAAATGTGGAGGTGTGGCACCTGGGAGAAAAGCTTTTGGTAATGGTGAGCACACACAACACATGACAACTACCCTTTGATCTGTCCCAGCGTTATAGATACTAGGGGGAAATGTCTTTAGGGGGAGTGAGCTAGAAATGTTGACCATGGTGATTAGATAAGGATGTTTAGTGAGAAGCTTAATTTCCTGCCTAAAATGGTCATGATGACCTGCGATGTGATGAATAACGATGGGCTGCAAGAGGTCAGGGAATGGCCCCAGGGGAAGCTTTTTTCTGCTGTCTTCAAGTATGTAAAAGGGAGCGGATTTCTCAGCTAATCAAAGTACTTTGTGGAGCTGGGATTTTATCCAGAAGTGATCCCTGAGCCATTCTTCATTGCCCTGTTGAGACTTGTGAATTTGAACTGGTAACTCAGAGGAACATTAAAGGCAACATGGAGATTCTTCTTCTGGCTGTCCCTATGGTCCCAAGTCATCCAGGACATGTTTTATCCTTATCAGCAGCAATTGACATTTATAGTCTTTATGGCAGCAATTTGCTAAGAGGACACAAGACATTACTGAGACAACGCATTGCTGTCCCACCTGCAATATGCTTCAGTGCCCACACAGCAGTTTAACTTCAAGAGAAAGGTGGGTGATGCCCAGCTCCCAGTGAAAGCAGGGGGTGCAATGCCTGGTTTAGACAGAGGTGATAAAATCATGGAACCATGGAATGTTTTGGGTTGGAAGGGACCTTTAAAGGTCATTTAGTCCAACCACCTGTAGGGAGCAGGGACTTCTAGCTAGATGTCCATGTGCTGTTGACTCGATTGACTGGATAGGGAGTTGGGGTCAGATAGCTCTGGAGAACTGCTCTGCTATGTTTTAAAATGTATAGAAAGGCATAACTGTCATGCCAGAAAGTGGCTCAATATGACACATGCTCCACCTGATGTCATCTTTCCGCTACTCATTGCCATGGGTGCCAATATATATGCTTTTTTTTTTTTTTCCCCCACAGGCACACCAATGGAATAGACACAAATTTGCATTTTTCAGCTAAGAAACGTTTGTAGTCCCAGAGCCAAGCCACTATAGGGTATGGTGCTCCTCCAGCCATACCACATGCACATCACCTCTTACATAGCAGGCTACAGGAGTACCTTCCTCTACTTTTTTTCATTCAACAATCATAAGAACAGTTAGGGAAGCCTAGGAGGTCAAGGGAGGTTTCTTTTTAGTCAGATGTATCAAGTTCCACTTAAGATACGGCATGTTCTATCAGATAAGAGGAGATATAATGGCTCCTGACCTGAAATCCCGCAGCACAGGCTGTCACAAGTTCCCAGCAATCTCATGGTAACAGTCACAGACAGTGGCTTGGAGCTGACTTCTATAATTGGAGACACACCTCTGAAGCTATAAATATAATTGCATCTCAAGAGATTACTGAGATCATAGAAATAAGGCCATCAGCTGCTTTGTGATCGTGCTGAACCCTCCAAATAGATTGGTAGTGAAGCCTATTGAGAAGGCATTATACGTGGCCGCTGTCCAGAAACAGGGTTTTTCTGTGGACCATAGCTTGCTGCCTTTTGTATACTCCCAGTTAGACCCTCTAACCGTCATCCACAGTGTGATCCCACTTCTGACAAGGGTATCTCTCAACTTAATATGTCAACTCCTGCTCTTCACTGAGTGCAAAGTGGCCCAGATTTCAATGACAAGGCTTCCCTGTGTTCCTCTGTTTCACTGTAGGAGGGGAGAAGAGGGGGACAAGGCTTTTTGGGATGCCCTACAAGGTGGGTGTGGGTTGACCAAGGCTTCTTGATAGGCTCCAAGGTCTTCAGCGCCATCTACTGATATGCTAAGTCTTGGCTCCCTTGTCATCCCTCCAAGAATGGATTTGGATGATACTTTCAGGCTCATAGGATGGGGATAATTACTAGCTGCATCTATTACCCTGTTGTTCCTATGGGCTTAGGACAAACTAAAAAACATGCTAGTGTCTGGAGACAAAACCCTGGTGCTGTTTCTCTTACAAGCTCATATAAAGGGCAAGAAAAAACAAATACTTGTTATCTGGCAAGGAGCAAAAGGCAGGCAAAGGATAATAACTGGGAGTTCTTTCTGATTTGCTTCTGGCTATAGGCTGTTATTTATTGTCAGCATAAAATTGCAAAGTGAAGATGGAGTAGACCATTCAGTGAAGTTCGGAGGGAAACAGAAGGATTATCACTTTTGGTTCATAGACTCATTTGCGATCAGATACAAAACATGCCTCACATTGAGCAGTAAATAAATGTTGGATGAACATGTGATAGGACAGGTGGGGCTGAAGCAATGCACCTGTCTCTATGTCACATTTTAATCTTAATCGACTTGAAGCACATCAGACAAAATCAGTGAAGTTACATTGAATTTAGTCTCTATATTAAGCACAGAGCTTGATTGTCTGTAGAGAATAAGCTTGCTTCTCTGTAGGTAGAAGAACATAGAGGTTCAACAGCTCTGACAGGACTATGAAAGTTCTAATTTATGGAGCAAGACAGCAAGTCATCATCCATGTGAGAAGAGCCTTGACAACCAGCTGCAAAAACCATCTCTTCAGACATTTGAGAGCTGGTGTCATTCTAAGGCATTTTGTGGGGCATGTTCATTTTCTGAACTTTCATGTGGTAGCAGTGGTTTAAAATGCACATGCTCCTCTTTACCTGCCCAAGACCCTAATTTTATAAAGTGAAGATTCCATATCGAGTCAGCTCAACTTTGTTTCTTCTTGCTCTTATTTAGGGAGTACAAAGCTTTCCAGATGCATGACTGGTGAAACACAGGAAGTTCCACCTCAACAGGAAGAAAAACTTCTTTCCTATGAGAGTGACAGAGCCTGGAACAGGCTGCTCAGAGAGGTTGTGGAGTCTCCTTCTCTGGAGACTTTCAAGACCCACCTGGATCTGTCCCTGTGTGGGCTGCCCTGGGTGATCCTGCTCTGGCAGGGGGGCTTGGACTCGATGATATCCAGAGGTCCCTTCTAACCCCTACCATTCTATGATTCTGATTCTGTGACTGATCCCAGATCAGCAACGACTTTGCTCCCATGTTTGCCAATGGCCAAGAAGCTGATATACATTTGTTTGCATTCAATTCTTCCACTTAGTGAAACCATTATTAGGAACTGGGATCACTCTGAGTTAATGACAGGAGCTATGGGATGGCTCCAGGTCATAATTCCCTAAGCTCTGATCTGCTGTCAGATCCTCTAGGTCCCAGAAAATAGAAGGAAACAGCTTTTAAGGAACTTGTATCCCAAAAGCAGGGGAGATATTGGAGAAAATGAAAATTGATGATTATAAACCCAGTTTTCTTAGTGACATCAACAGTCATCTAGGAGTGTATGTGGTCTAGGAGTTAAATACAACCTCAGGACTTCATGCGTGCTCTTCTGGTGAGGGTTTGATCTGCCTAATTCAGCATTGCTGTAAGGAAAGCAGTGGATATTAGAAACAAATGGGAGGTTCCCATTAATGATGGTTCAGAACAGAACCTGGCATAATTGCAACCTAAGTGCTTCTATTAAGCTCCATCTGGTGTTGATTTGTCACCAACCTTCTGCTGCAGATGGCTGGATAAATTAGGAGTCCTCTGTATAACATCCTGCAGGCTTTTTCCAAGAAAAAACAAAACAAAAACAAAACCAAATCAAACAAAAAACCTCTGTGTGGTTTCTGCTGGAATGAAACTCCAGTTGAAATGTCTTTGTCCATCTCCACTGAAAAGCAGTTCCATTGACCACTCCTAAGAACTTCTCTGTAACCCCCTGAAAAACTGTGATTTACACCAAATCGTTAGCAGCAGCTTTTCTAGCTGATATGCTTGTGTTACTCCTCCTGGCATGCTGAATGGCAGGAGTAGGGTACCTTTGTGCAAACACACCCAAATTCCTAGTGGGCATCGCCCATGTCTCCAGCCAAGACATTTGACAAGCAAAATGGGATCCTGATCACCTGCTGAATGCTCAAGGGATGACGTGTTGCAATCAGCCTTGAACGGCTTGTAGGCACGTGATAAGATTAACACATGTGTGTCTCACCCACCTTTGGTGTCCTGGTGTTGACTTTACATCTCTCTTTGGCAGCACTGCTCCTTGGCATGCAGAGAACTGCATTTCAGGAGTTCACGGTGACCTTGTAGAGTTTCTCTGATCCCAGACATACCTGTGACTGGAAAGGACAGGCCCAGGGTTGAATGATTTAACTTTCCAGTGCTTCAATTTACTTATATGGAAACTGGTGATAGGGACTTCTTGGAGATCTTTGCAAATTGAATCATGTCTTGTTTATGTAGGAGTTAATTATTCTAATTCTCATATCCTTTCCACTACCAGTGATTTATCACAAAGGAATCTACCAGAGGTGATGGGATAAGAAACTTTTTATAGTGCTCAATCAGCAGGATTTGGAGAGGAGACATCTGAGCTTTGTTCGTGAATCTGTGACTGTGACACCTCCAAGACCTTGGCCAGGACACTTAAACATCTCTGTGGCTCACATTACCCATATGTAAACCAGAGAGAATAATACTGAGCAGTGTGCAGAAAAGATTAATTCCTCACGATATGCAAGACTAGAGAAGCCTTGAGCACCAGGGAATGCAAAAGTCGTTAGCATTTTACTCATTGTGGCTTCGATTTGTGGTCACAGCATCCATGCTGTGCTCTGGAGGGGCCTGTGATAACAAGTTTATATTTGACTTACGACAGCCAACGTGAACAAAGGGATCCATGCCTCTGGCAGAAAATGCTCCAAAGTTGGGGGCAAAAAGGAATAGCTTGGACCACTCTGACCTATTCTAAACACATGGTAATGGAGATTTTTAAAGGTCCATATATTTAATAGGCTCTAACTTGCTAGATAACCGACTCTTTCTTCATGAGTAGTCATAGCATTCAAGTTTAGCTGATGTGGTCTCCTAGTCTGAACTAGGAGTGCCTGTCATAATGACTCTACTACCCATGGGTAGTTTCCAGATGGCATTTCTCAGCTTAGAAGTTGCTTCTCTTTTACTCTAACACAGCTTGAATTAGTCAGCCTGCAGCTTCTGACCACCTTCCCAGAGACATGGGTATTTTTAGACTTAAGATGAACATTTCCGGGCAATGAGTTAAAACCAGATAAAATTTCCCATGTGAGGAAAGGGATGCATAATCTGTTCTCATCCACTGCAGGCTCATTTCTTACACCTGCTCTTGATCCTTTGCTGTCAGTAGTGCTTTAACAATTTTTTGTTCTTTCTTTCCTTTTTTATTTTTCCACCTTTTTTTTTAACTTTTTTTTTTTTTCCCTCAGATTCTTGTCCTTTTGAAGTTGACGTGTGGAAGAACTATAAAAGTAAGAAAAAATCCTGAATGTCTTTGACTCAGTTTGCCATGTGTCTTTTTACCCCAGCTGATGAGTCAAGGCATAATTACCTTTTGAGTTCCACATGGATCCTACGAAGATGTGGCTGTTTGCAGTGCTGTGAGGAATCACATCAAAATCACAAGGAATAAAGATGAGTCACATGCATGGTACAAAGTCATCATTTTTCTCACCACTCCCTGATCCTTAGAGCATGCTAACGTGGTGATTCTTGACACAATAATGAATAAAAACAATTCAGGGAGAGGTGTGCTGTTTAATTTGGCCTGAGCCTCTCGTGATTTCTAAAGAGCCTAAAAATCCTTGGGTGAAATGCTGATTGTAAGGGAAAAAAGATATCATTATTATCAGTTTAAATTCTGCCTTCCAGGCATGTGAAGTAGCAAGATGCCAAGGTCAAGGCAAAAGAGATCTACATGCCACATGCAGCAGTGGAATTTGATCCTTGATGCAGGGGGAACTGTTAATTAGGGGGGGATGGGGACTTCGTACTGCCTCTGATACAATTTCCGGTGACAAATTGCTTATAATAATTGAAAAAGAAGATTTAAAGCAAGCAGATAATTTGTCAGCCTAGGATGAAAAACTTGATATTTAATTTCAAGGAAGTCTCAAAGGCACAGGGCAGGATAATACCATTCTTAGCAAATGAATCTCTTGTTGTGGGATCTGAACTGGACTTAGGCAGCTGCTGGAGTATTGGAATTTTTTATTCTCACCTTTCAGGTGTTAATAGCAAAATATTGTATGTTGTTGTTTGTTTGTTTGTTTATTTTGTTTCCTAGTTTTTTGCTTTGTTTTTAATTTTCTTTTCCTTGCACGCTGGACATTTAAAGAATTAAAAGCAGAAGTAAAACTGCATTTGACAAATGTACTTGGTCCTGACTCATGGTCATGAAGCAAGGGTTCAGACCAGGCTGCGTGTGAGGGCTCATGGCTCAGGCTTGAGGATCACTGATTTAGGGATGCTCCAATCCCTCACTGCAGTTTCCTCTGGAAGCAAAAAAAAAAAGGAAAAAAAAAAAAGAAAAACCCACACCTTATTTTGGCAAGGTACATCACAAGGTCCTTCCAGCAGCAGTGCAGCATTGCTGAGCATGTATTCACCTGCTAAGTGAGGCTCAGGGCACCCAGGTACTGGTCACTGCCCCAGACCAGGTCTGCACACTAGTGGAGAGCACTGGGAGGGCTGGTGTGACCACTCACACTGGCAAAATGGTGTGCCTTGTGGTAAAATGGTCAACGTGACATCCCCAGGAGAAACAGAAAGGGAAAGAGGAAAGGCAGTCCCTGCTTTCTGGAACCCTTGACCACAGGATTCATTGACTAGAAATGCTTAATCTTCAGGGGAAATGGTGATGTGAAACAAAATGGCCATTTGCCTCTGGCTCTTCCCTTTGAGCACTGTGCAAGACTCTACAGGTGAAAATCAGGCTGTTCAGTCCCAGGCACCTCTGTGGTGAATGCACTGTCAGCTTGAGCTGAAAAGTGACAGGTTGCTAAGCCCAAAGCTCTTTTCTCCTCCACGTTGTCCCTTAGTGGTGCTCTGGAGTTGGTCCAGCTCCCCATGCTTCATGAAATCTCCTAGGGCTAAAGTTCAAGATGTCAGGAAGTGGCAGCTCCTCCCCTGGAGATAACCAACACGTGGAAGGATGATACCTCTACCTGGACCCTGTGCACTTTGTATCTGCTACAAGAAGTCTTCCGTGTAACCATGAGAGATAAAAGCCTGGCGTGACTGTACAGCAATAGGGGGATGTTCCTCCCATGGGTCTGCCACTCCCTTGGGCCCAGCAGGAGGAAGGAGGCTGTCCCTTCCCAGTATCTCCCTTCATCTTGGTGAGAAAAGCACTGGGAACAGAGCAGATTCTGCCCTTGTAAAACCATTCATCCAGCCCCACCTTCCCTGAGACCTTTGTAGGAGCCCCACCAGGAGAGCATGTTGCCGGATAAAGCCCACATTTCTCCTGAGGAGAATCAAGCCTGTTATCTAGAGCAAGAGTTCCAGTGGGAAACCTCTTCAAGGCTCAACTGTGCTGGGTCATTCAGACTTTCAGCATTGCAAAGACTGAAGAGGGCAAGTGAGACATGCATCCAGTGTGTATCCTGCAGTCTGATGGTCTGATGGTTATTTTTGCATGGCTGCCTCAGGTTGTCCAAGGCCTATTTGGGGTAAAAGAAGGAGACAGCATAAACAAGAATCAGACCATGAGCCTTCCCTTTTTGCTTGGTGTCATCCAAAGAGCAAGGCTGGACTCAGCTGACATTTAGACCACTGTGTCATGTAAATTCTTTCAGGACCCTGTTGCCACTAGGCAGCTGACAAGGACAACACAGTGTAAGACAAAGAACAAGACTCATTCTCTCCTGTATTTTGTTCAAGACAAAGAACAAGACACACATTCTCTCCTTTATATTTGTGCCAGTTCCATCCAAAAGACGAGAATATGAGAATATCTCAAAAGGGAGATAACATTACCTGGATAACATTACCTGCTGCAGTTCCAGCCTTAACGAGGCCCAGGAAGAGAAGCTGATAATTAAGCTCATGATTCATACCTTGGGTGCGAGCTTCTGTTTGAATGCTCTACCAATTAGTGCACACATCCTGATCAATAGTAGGGCAATTATGAGATTAGGGTTAATGGGTCAGTCTCATTGAAGGCTTCCTATTCCATGCTCATGTCAGATTAGCGGGTTCCTGCTGTCATTAGTTTTGCCTTTCCAGGTTGCTGGCTACAAAGGACCAAGGGGCAGAAACACATTGTAATTAGCTCTGGTTGGCACAGGAAAGTTGCCTGGGGCTTCAGAAAACCCATCTATCATCTTTTAGAAGAACTTGCCCTTATTTAGGGAGTACAAAGCTTTCCAGATGCATGACTAGTTAAACACGGGAAGTTCCATCTCAACAGGAGGAAAAACTTCTTCACTGTGAGAGAGACAGAGCCTGTGCCAGGCTGCCCAGAGAGGTTGTGGAGTCTCCTTCTCTGGAGACTTTCAAGACCCTCCTGGATCTGTTCCTGTGTGGCCTGCCCTGGGTGATCCTGTGCTGTCAGGGGGGGTTGGACTCGATGATCTCCAGATGTCCCTTCCAACCCCTACCATTCTGTGATTCTATGACTCTGATCTTTAGATATGAGATGAGTGTCCAAGTTCCCATCAGCCAACATCTAATCAATGGAGTCAATGGTGTCCAAGAGAGATTCATCCTGCCCTGAAGGGGACAGCTGAGGTGGGGTTAATTTGCCTAAACACAGGTGGCAAGTACAAGCGTTGCTCTGGACATCCACACAGGGTTGGCTGTTGACAACAAGACATGGACAACTGAAGGACCTGGTATGTCCAACCAAATGAGCCACGAGGGTTTCAAAGCAGCTCTTACCTCAAAGCAGTTAGCTCCAAGGCAAAAGGTGGAGTAAAGCCAAAGGTGGACACCCATAGGAGCGTTTTTAGCCCTGTATCCAGGCCACAGAGACCTCTGATCCTTGACATGTTGTGGAGGTCTGCTCCTTCCCAAGCCTCCAGTTCTTATTCCCAGCTAGGAGAAAGCCCTCTCTAAAGGCCATCCTCTACTCTGATGACATTATTCAGGGAATCTAGCAAAGCCAGGTGCTGGATGTGGAGCTGAGATGTGAGTGTTTGCCTTCCTTAGTAGAAATGGGGAAAATAAAAAGGTAAGGAGTTTTTATTACAGAGAAAAGGTAGGACTCTTATGATCAATGAAGTTTTTCCTAGATGTTGGCTGAGTAAAACCATGAAAGAAGATCCCATATGGGAAAGACGTCACTTGAATGAGTTGAAGTGTAACCAAAATCCCTATGACACTGATGGAGTGTACCAAACAGAAACACCATCTAACTAATGGTGCCGACCCTCAATCCCCTGGGGAGAAACGTCTTCCAATTCCAGGGATAAGATGAGAAGAAGAAGGTTCTTCTTGGTATTTACAGTTTTGCTGTCTTCAGGAAGAGGGAAGCACTCACAGGGACACTGATGAGTCTTGAGGGACGAAGGCACTGCCAAAATAGCTTTCCATTCATGACTATGCCTTGACCCAAACTTCAGATCTACTAAGACCTTCCAAGTGATGCTTTTCTCATGTTTACTGGATACTTTGCTTCTCTGCTACATGGCAGGCAAAAATGATTCCTCTGAAGGATTATTCCAATAAGGTGGTGGGAGGGAACCTATTTTGCTACGTCAGGCTCTGTTCGAGTAGCAGCTTGGCTGTGAATGAGATATTTGTTACATGGGTTTTCAGTGTTCATATTCCCTTTGCAAGGGGACCCGAATCAGATCTTGATGTTGCTGTTCAGTCAATGCCTTGACAGTTTCAGTCATTTTAAGTAATTTTTCTTGTAGCCTTCAAGGTTTAAAGAAGAGCGATTTGATCATGACATATTATGCAGGTTGCTTTTTCACACTTCAAGTTTTATTCCCCATCCTTTAAATTCCAAAATTATTCAGTTGCCTTTAAAAAGTCTTTTAGTCTGTAAAGACTGTTTGTTTGCTTGCTTGTTTTCAAGAGACACAGCCATGTTGTAGCATCTCTTCTGGGATATCTGCAACCAAATACTAAAATAACCAACACAACTAGCATAAAAATCTAACATCTGCACATGAGGACATACAACACAGATGTGACTACCTTGGGCAAAATAAATGTTTCTTATCTAGCACATCAAACATCCGTACTCACCCTACGCTGCTTATGCTTCAGTCCAGGAAGACTGGCTGTAACACAGTTGCTCCAGATAGTCCAGATCAGGCAAAATCCTATTTATTTGACAGTAGTGGTCCCATTAGTCACCCCCAAATAACCCATATCTGACCGTAGCAAAGGCATAGTTTTAACACCCAAGGCCTTCCTGTGCTGTGTGCTGCTCTCTTTCCCTGGGACCTTCACCCCTGCTCTGGGAAGGTGCCACTCATGGAGCTGCAGCAGCTTTGACTCAGCCTTTTGAAAGCACAGGGGATGAAAAGCAAAGCTGAGAGTATCCATGGATATTCTCCATTGCCAGGGACATATTTTCCATCACCAAATATGCTATGGACTGAGTCCTGTTGCTTTAAGGCTTTTGAAAGTTATTTGGACAAATTCATCGGGAGAGCATTCAGGAAAAATGTGACTGTATGTTTATCTTGTCATATTTTCCCTTAGGTCACTGCTGTCAACCATAATACTGGGCTAGATGGCCAGAGTGTAGTCATTTTAAAGTTGCTTTTTACAAATAAATACAACACTTGTGTTTGGTCTCTGTTATTCCGGCCTGGAGTGTACAAGACGAGCACAAGAGTGGAATGAGAGAGGGTCAGTCCAGTGCCATCCCTGAAATAAGGGAAGACAGACATATAAGAACACAATAAGCATGAAAGGAGATGTACAGGAGCAGACTGACAATCCAGCTTGAACACTTGCAGAATGTGGGAGCCTTCTCCCCAGTTATCCTTCCAATGATCTGTGGCTCTGACTTTGATGGTCATGGGTAAGCATTGTCAATGACATGCCCATCCTGGGTCCTGGTGTTTGCTAACTTATGCTGAAGTCACAGAATGATAGGGGTTGAAAGGGACCTCTGGAGGTCATCTCGTCCACCCCCCCGCTAAAGTAGGGTCACCTACAGCAAATTGTCCACAATTGCATTGTCCAGGTGGGTTTGGAATCTTTTCAGAGAAGGAGACTCCACAACCTCTCTGGGCAGCCTGGGCCAGGCTCTGACACCCTCACAGCAAAGAATTTTCTCCTCCTGTTCCGTTGGAACCTCCTGGGTTCCAGTTTGCACTCGTCTTTTGTCCTATCACTGGACACCACTGACAAGAGTCTGGCCCCATCCCCTTGACCCCCACACTTTAGCTATTGAGAAGATCCCCTCTCAGTCTTCTCCAGGCTAAACATCCCCAGGGCTCTCAACCATTCCTCATCAGAGAGATGCTCCAGTCCCCTCAGCATCTTTGTAGTGTCCACTGGACTCTCTCCAGTAGTTCCTTGTCTCTCTTGAATTAGGGAGCCCAGAACTAGACACAATACTCCAGATGTGGCCTCACTAGGGTGGAGTAGAGTGGGAGGAGAACCTCCCTTGATCTGATGGACACACTCTTCTTAATGCACCCAGGAGACCACTGTCCTTCTTGGCCATAAGAGCGCACTGCCAGGTCATGGGGAGCTTGTTGACCATCAGGACTCTCACGCCCTTCTCTGCAGAGCTGCTTTTGAACAGGTCAACCCCTCCCCCATATTAGTGCAGGGGGTTATTACACCCCAGGTGCAGCACTCTTGCCCTTGCTGAACTTCAGGAGGTCCCCCTCTGCTCAACTATCCAGTCTGTCCAGGTCTCACTAAATGGCAGCACAGCTCTGGTGTGTCAGCAACTCCTGGTTGTCAACCAGTCAGTTTTGTATCATCAGCAAACTTGCTGAGGGCACATTCCATCCCTTCATCCAGGTCGCTGATAAGTATATTGAACGGGATTGGACCTGGTACTGACCCCTGGGGAACTCCACAAGCTATAGGCCTCCAAGTGGACTCTGTGCTGCTGATCACAACCTTCTAAACTCTGTCATTCAGCAAATTCTGAATCCACCTCACTGTACACTGACCAAACCCACACTTCCTAAGTGTGGACTGAAACTGGGGCTTAGACCCACCAGTCCCTGCTGCAGTCTCCTGCCTTCTTTGCAATGGAGATAGAGGTGGTGAGACCAAGGCACACACAAATAGTCATGGGAAGGGCAGAGGTTGGTGGGAAAGTGGATTATTGCTACCTTGTGACTTTGGCTTGGTCTGAGCTCTTGGAAAGTGGGATTGAACGGCTCTGGATACAGCTGTTGGCCATTTTGAATCCTGTTTCTTCTACACTGGGTCTCAGCTGTTCAGAGTAAAGCACTGTACTTAAACATCATCAAGGCAACCATGCAGAAATTTCTGGGGTCCTGTGGTATGATGGGTAATTGGTGTTGATCTTGTTGTATCCACATTAGGCACTAGGAAGGACAAATTGTGAATGCTGAGAGGGCTCAGGACAGAGGGCAGGTTTATCTTAGTATGCACTCAAGAGGTGCTTTTACTGCGTTCAAGTCCAGGCCAAGAAATATGGGAAGCATCAGGGAAGGTGCTCCAGACTGTATCCATGAGCAGAATAGCATCACCTTAGCAGGACAGGGGGCAGCAGATGCTGCTGATCCATGGCCAGATCTGGTCCATAAACGTGCCTGGAACAGCACCATCACTGGAGGAAAAGCCATCAAACTCACAGCCTTGAAAGTTTGATATCAGCCAAACTTTTCTGTCCAAACACTAGTCAAGATTTCCCCACCTGGGCCTGCCTGCTTTGATCCCTCACCCCCAAAATTCCACTTTATTAAAAATACCCAAACAAACAAACAACCCCCCCCAAAAAAAAACCAAACCAAACCAAACCAAAACCTAAAAAAAATACCCCTTTGCTTTTGCCTAAGAGCATTATATTGACCTTTTATGAGCAGAGTGGCAGTTTTCACAGAGAAATAACTCTGGACAGAGTTATTAAAAGATTAAAAAACACACCCCCAAAAAAATGAAATCCAGACTGAAAAAACAAATATTCTTACCAGAACTCAGGGGCGTTTCTCATAACATCTTGCTTATGTTATGAAGTCTGATTTTATTTTATTTTTTCTAAATTTCTTTTTTTAAAAGGATGAGGTAGACTCAATTACTTCAAAATTTATGACCTGCTGATAAACCAGATTTTAAGTCTCCTGCTGCAGCACTGTAAAGTGCTGCAAGAATCTCTCCATCTCTGTAATCTCGTTGGTTCCTGTACCGACAGGAGAGGCATCGCCTTGCTTGCATTTTTGACAGGCTCCTGCCTTATTTTCGTGACAGCTCATAATTCACCTTCCGTGTGGGTGCGACGGGGTGTTATCTGCAACACAGCAGGTGTCTGGGGCTCGTAACACCTGGTGGAACTGCATCACAGCCCCAGGTAGTACTTGCAATGGTCAAGTGATCACCTCGACCTGGAAAGAAAAAGTGATGAGGTTACAGGTGGCTCTCAACTGGTTGCTTGTGGCTTAGATTGGTGTACTCTTTGCTGGGTAAAAAACTGTCCAGGTGGCCAGATCCAGAGAGTGGCGATGAATGGAGTTAAATCCAGTTGGTGTCTGGTCACAAGTGGTGTTCCCCAAGGCTCAGTATTGGGACCACTTCTGAAAGTTTTTACTTTATCAGTGTTTTGGATTAGGAGGTTGAGGGCATCCTCAGCAAGTTTGCAGACAACACCAAAACTGTAGGGGTGTGTTGATCTGGTTGAGGGTAGGAAGATTTTACAAGAGGATCTGGACATGCTGGATCAATGGGATGAGTGACAGGTCCTGCACTTGGGTTACAACAACACCTTGCAACTCTCCAGGCTTGGGGAAGAGTGGCTGGAAAGCTGCCTGGGAGAAAAGAACCCGTGAGAGTTGGTCAACAGCCAGCTGAAAATGAGCAATCAGAATGCTCAGGTGGCCAAGAAGGACACCAGAATCCTGGCTTGGATCAGCACTGTTGTGGCCAGCAGGACGGTGGCATGGATTATCCACCTGCACTGGGCACTGGGGAGGCCACCCCTTGAATCCTGAGTTCAGTTTTGGGCTCCTCACTCCCAGAAGGAACTTGAGGAGCTGGAGCGTGGCCAGAGAAGGGCAACAGAGCTGGGGAAGGGTGTGGAGCACAAGTCTGGTAAGGAGCAGTTGAGGGAGCTGTGGTTGTTTAGCCTGGAGAAAAGGAGGCTCAGGGGAGACCTTCTCATTCTCAACAACCCCCTGACAGGAGGTTGTAGCCAGGTAGGGTCAGGCTTTTCTCCCAAGTAACAAGTGATAGAACAAGAGGAAATGGACTCGAGTTGCACCAGGGGAGGTTTAGGTTGGTCATTAGGAAAAATTTCTTCACTGAAAGGGTTGTCAAGGGCTGTCCCAGGCTTCCCAGGGCAGTGGTAGAGTCCCCATTCCTGGAGGTATTTAAAAGCCATGTAGATGTGGCACTTAGGGACCTGGTTTAGTGGTAGATGTGGCAGTGCTGGGTTAATGGTTGGATTTGATGATCTTGAAGGTCTTTTCAAATTGAAATAATTCTATGAATCCATGATACTATTGAAATCTAGACAGGGAACTGAGATTTCAGGGCAGCAAACCCGAAAATCATGGGAAGAAAAAATATTACCCACACACACACACCTTAACAACTCTAGAAAAGCTGTTGATTACAAGTAAATCTCAGTGGAAACTGAGAATCTGTAAAAGGTTGAAGTATTTTAGATGACCTGTGTTTGGGCTGGTGCAAAATTTGCTGTGCTGAGACCCCCTGTAAACAACATTAATACCAACACTTTGCATTGGTACTGGCTTCACCTTCCTTCTGCAGGATGAGATAAACCACAGGATCTCAGCATGGTGGGGGTTGGAAGGGACCTCTGGAGATCATCTCATCCAACCCCCCTGCTAAAGCAGGGTCACCCAGAGCAGAGGGCCCAGGATCACATTGTCCAGGTGGGTTTGGAATCTCTCCAGAGAAGGAGACTCCACAACCTCTCTGGGCAGCCTGGGACAGGCTCTGACACCCTCACAACAAAGAGGTTTTTCCTCCTTTTCAGATGGAAACCCCTGGGTTCCAGTTGGTGTCCATTGACCCTTGTCCGGTTGCTGGGCACCACTGAAAAGAGTCTGGCCCCATCCTCTTGATACTCACCATTTAGATATTTATAAGCACTTTTAAAGGAAAAAGTGAAGGTACAACATCAAGCAGTGAAAGCAGATACAGTTATTAATGTCTTCTCGAGATGGCAGATGTGAGGCATGTCTCAAATACCTTTACTGTTTCTTTTTCTCTTTTTTTTTTTTTCCCAAGTCTCATGGAGATGAAGTCACTCTCAGAGGTGACTTCAGGACACGGAAATCACCTCAAAGCTCTGTTGGACCTTTGCTTTATGTCTATACCAGGTGTTACACAGCATAGTTTGCTTTATATGTACTTTTTGTCTCTTAAAACACTAAGCAAAATAGATTGTTCTACTTCCTCTCCTTTGGTCATTAAAATCATACTGATTCGTTACAGCAGGCGTGCTGCAGCTCAGGTCCAAATAGAAATTTAGAGGAAACAACGTTCTCATTCTAAAAACCCCCAAAACAACCTTTCCACCTCCCCCATCATTACTGTTTGACATAATGAGTGAGTGGTATTTATTAATTTCAGCTGATGTCACCACAGGGTCAGGGTCCGGGAAATCTCTGAGTCACATGGAGATGCAGAGCCAGGAAACATCATCAGAAGAAAAGAAGTAAATATTAAGGTGACATTGGAGGTTGGTGGCAGCTCCTGAAAGAAGCTGTGAGAAGATGGTTGGTGCAAAGAGCAAACCGTGGTCTTGTGTTAAATGCCAATATTCAGCCTGGTTGACAAATTAAATCAGAACTGCTGCAATTGCCCAATGATCTAAAAGAGGAGGGAGGCTACACACTCATGACTTATGGTCCTGGAATGTAAACTGTCCCCTTCACAGCTTCGGCTAATTGAAAAAGCAATCAATGCCTCTGCGGGGGGTTGGGGGAGGCTTGCAACCCATTTCCATCTTTGTTATTTTTCCTACCAGACCCAATTTTGCAATATATGGATTAAGGCTGTATGGTGCTGAGGGCTTTGATCTCTTGGTGACTTCAAAGGCTCAGGACTTGGTCTGAGAGGGTGTTTTTGGTATGAAGCACAGCTTCAGATGGGCATAAACATAATGGGGGTTTTTTTAAAGCTAGGATTCAGGCATCTTTTAGTAGTCACTGCCTGCTAAAATTCATGCCGTTTTTAGTTTTTCTTCCTCATTTTTACCCGCTTTATCAGTGGGAGTTTTTTTATCACTAAATCAGGAGAAGAAAGTGGGAGAAATCAGGGACCCATGAGGGCCTGATCCTCTGCACTGAGTGTAAATTCAGGCTGAGCTGCCTGTGTTCCAGGTGGCTTGGTGAGGTGTCTGAAACCACATGGGGCTAAGGCAGACCATGACTTCTGAAAAAGTAGAAAAAAAGTCCCCCAAACAAAACCACCAACAAAACTCCAAGGTTGTGTGTTTTGTTTTGGATTTTTTGTTTGTTTGTGGGGTTTTTTTGGTTTTGCTTTTTGTTTTGTTTTTGGTTTTGTTTTTGGTTTTGTTTTTCCCTGTTGTTATTTTTGTCCTTGTTGGTTTTTTAATTTGTTTTGGGTTTTTGTGTGTTTTGGTTTGGTTTGTTTGTGCTTGTTGGATTTTTTGTTTGTTATTTGGGGTATTTTTAATAAACCCAAACAGACAAAAACAACAAGAAAAAAACAACCCAACTTTCCTCCTGTTTTAAATTCCAGGTTTTCCTCATGAGATCATCTTAGTTACAGTGATGCCAGGCTTTGTATAGACAAGCAGAGGACTGGGTAAACAGAGAAGATTTCTTGTCTCCAGCATCAGTGAAGAGGAAACGTCTGTCTGATGACTTCAAGTGAAGCTGGCATGTTTTGGCTCGATCTGCTGAAGACATTCAAGTTTCACTTCACTGTGGGAACTTTGCCTGTGGTCCGAGTTTGCTGTCACATGCAACATCATGTATTTTTGGTACAAAGCTTTTGCTTGCCTGTGCTGAAGCACGGCAAAATGTAATTTGTTTTTTCTTCTGCAACTGCAGCTCTGGCTGGGGACATGGGGGTGTGTGAGCACTGGGGGACTTCAGGAACTTGGTTTCAACACTTGGAAGTGCCTGGCCGTGGAGGAGAAAGGACACATTCTCACTTTCCTCCCTCAGTTCCTTGTATGCGGCAGCACATGGCAGCCTCCAGCAAGGAGGAAGCTGCTGGTTTAGGTTTCCTTTCAGGTGTATCCTTTTGCAGCATGATTCACTTGGTGTTTATCTTTTCCACATGACATTTTTTTTACCTCTCTTTGGTCTGAAATAAAAAATTCTCTAGCCTTGTAGAATATCTTTTGGCCCCGAGGGATGTGTGTGTGTGAAACATAAAGAGATAGTGGGATAGTGTGTGAGCAAATTTAAGAGGAAAATGAAATGAAAGACCCAATGAAATGGTCCTGTGCAAGAATCAGGAACCTTTTCTCCAGTTTCCCAAAGTCATTGAGAGAATCTTTTCATAAACTTCAACATCTCAGAAATCCCAAACTTGATGCTGTGGTTTGGTGAAAATCTTGGTTACATTTTTTTCTAAGCTGAACTTTCTGATGAGTAGAATACAACTTTACTGATCTGCTCAGTGATGACATCTTTCCTACTGTAATTATTAGTGCTACTTTACAGAGCTGGAAGGTAAGCAGCTACTTCTAAAGACAGTTGTGTCCTTAAGAGAGACATGGTGCCCGTGCCAAAGACCCTGAGACCACATCCACAGGGGAATCTAGGTGCTGGTGATGCTGTGGGTGTGAGCTCCTCACTGCAAGGGAATGAAGCTAGCAAAGAGATTGTGCTGAGTAGAATGGTGTTCCATCCTCTTGCTCTTGGCTTCAGATGCCACCAGCACTTCCTGAAATGAGGTGTTTATGTTGTTCTTTGGGTGAAGTCATCAAACACTGCCTTCCAGAAACAGAGGTGCCCTGAATGTTGTTTTAACAGTGCAGGACTTGGAGAAAAGGCATGTCTTGAGCTTGAGGGCTATGGACTTACTTCTGCCTTCTCCTTCTTCTCATTGGAGAAAGCACATCCCAGTGGACCTGGGCCCTCTCCAACCTTCTTACTGAAGCTGTGAGACCTGATGTCAATTGCAAAACCTGCCCAAGAAGCTGAGGAAATTCTTGGTTAATGTGCTGTGAGCTTCACAGAGCCACAGCTTCCCTGAGCCAGTGGTGCAGTAAATCCTTATTTCCAGTTATCATGGTTATGTCCAAGCTGTGCAGGCATGATTGGTGACCTAGGCTGAAGCCATGATCGATACTGTGAATGTCAGCCAGAGCCACAGAAAGATTTGGCAATGAATTGCAGGATTACAAAATGCAGATACTGGGATTTTAGTGCCTCCATAACATGGCATCTTCTGTGTCCACTGGTAGTTACAGGACTGGGGGCCTTGTGGCACAGGCACCACTTCACTGTTTGACATCCCACTGAACAGATTAAGAGGAAGCCCTCATCCCAGAGCACTCACAGTCCCAAAGGCAAGAGGAAAAATGCACCCAAAGATGTAGAGGGACCCATAGACCTTGTTGTAAACAGGCTTAAGCAGCCAGGAACTGCAGTCACTGTTATCAGACCATGCTGTCCCCTTCTCTCCTGCTGCCCTTCCTCCTATCACATGTGGCTTCTCCTCCCATTGACGCCCAGAGCTGCACCATCTAGACAACCTACCCTTCCTCAAAGTCCAAAGTGAGCAGATACAGCTGCCCCTCACATGTGCTGCATTTCACATGCCTTGCTGTTCAGCCTCATGCATTTGCTTTTTTTTTTTTTTTTTGGTATCACAGTTCCTTCTTGCTTTTTGTCCTCGTTTTACTCTGTTGAACTCTTTCTGACCTCTTATGAGTCTTATCTCTGCCTTCTGTTACACTCTGTTCCTGTAGCAGCTGACTCTGGATAAGACAGTGGAGGTTGGCATAATATCTTGTAAGCACATGTGGAAATTAAAAAATTTGAATAAAATAAGGACAATTCAGGTGTTTGCAATTTCCTTTTCTGGCTACCTCTAAAGAAATTTTTGGCCTGTTCTGAAGCACTGTGAAAACACAGGGAATTGTTGGTTCTCTTCAATTCATCATAGCTGACATAATGAAAGTGATTTTAAAATCACTCCCAAAGGGCTTTGCCCCCCAAAAGGCTGGGATCAAAGCCTTTTGCAGAGTAATTCCTTCGAGACTCAGTTTAATGCTATTTACAAGGTGGTTAATGATTAAAGGTCAAGTTTAGCTTTAAGCTCTCTGGTTCATTAATGTCACACGACTTCAGATGGCTCCAAGAGCTTGGCCACTCTACAATCCCAGTCTGATCTTTCATTTCTGTAGCCCATCTGAGAAAAACCAAACCAAAACAAAAGGCCATGGGAAATAGTGGCATTTTTGGTTGGTCTGTCTAGGAGTGAGCCAAAACATGTGGCACACCATGTTTTGCTACATGGTAAAAAGGTGAAACCGGGACTTGACTGACCACAGCTGGTCATCTGCCCTTCCAAAAGGATCAGTCACCTACAAGGAGCTTTGCAGTGTTTTTATTTAGCCCACAGGACATACATATTTCTCACCCTGTGATTTTTAATGTAAAATCAGCACCCATAAAATTGTGCTCTGTGCAGAAAGAAACAAAACCCCCCAAAAAAATCATTGAAGGTTGTACTTTCCTCCAGCTCCACCAAGTCTTCAGGCCTTCAGGTGATGGTACATCATGCACTGATCTTCTGCACTGATCCAGACTTAAATTCTGATGAACTTTTCCTCCTTGACTGTTTCAGTTATGGGATGTGTCAGCGACCCTGATCCAGTGTCTGCTTCAAGGAAGTGTTTGAGTGAAGACATGCCAGGCAGGGAACAAGGTGTCCTGAGGGAGGAATAAAGATAAGGATGGAAGTATGCAGTAGATTTAGCCTTGAAGCAAAGGCTGCATGGATAGGAAAGGGTAAGAAAGGAGAGCAGATATGTAATCCTGCCATGACTGGAAAGGAAGGATGAGAAACGTGAACTTGATGCAGAAGGTAAGTGGAAGCCAAAAGAGTCAGAGAAAATGTATACTATCTGCTGTGTTTTGTGCAGAGAAGTGCAGGGGAATGGGCATGAAGAGCAGTGGGGGCTCACTTTTTTTTTTTCTTTTTTTTGTTGTTGTCTAGGACTTATGTGTCTGCTATAGAGTTATTTATAAATTGTAGGATATGATTCTGAACTTTTATAACTATTTTCTCCAGATGGGGATGAATTGTGTCCTAAAAGAGCCTGTTTTCTACACTGGCTTCCAAAGGGCTGTAGAGACCATCTCAGATATACAAGTCTACACTTCATAGTGGGATTCAGCTCCAGAGTCAGAGACCTTCCTTTTCATCTTTACAGTGTTGGTGTCCTCATGTGAGTCTGATGTCTGAGCACCTAAATACTCATTTGAGATCTAGGGCATCTTTCAGCTTCCTAGGCATAGATTCCCTGCTCCCACCTTAGACACTACAATATTTCTATATACTATATAACTACTTAGACACCTTAGACACTACAATATATCCTGTCTGGCCTTCAGCTGCTGCTGTAGCAGAGCAGATATCCTCTGTGATCTTGTGTCATTATCTCTCAGTATTGGGCAAATGCCTTGGATACCCTTGGGTACTGCAAATGTTTTTACACCCAGATGTTTAATCAACTCTATCCTGTCCTTACTCAGCATATTCAACAGGATTGAAAAATCAAATTTCTTGCATAAATATCCAGGGCCACTTGAGATATATCTTGTGTGGTTTTCCCCCTTCTTCAGTTGTCCTTGACCTCCCACAGGCACTGTGTCACATCTACAAGACTTTTGCAGATATTTGAGGCATCCAAGGGTGATGCCCCAAATGGCAGTAGATAACTCTATGCTATTGAAACAACCAAATGAATTCTGCTCCTGAATTTGATCCCAGCCAACACCACACGGCAAAGGGGACCATCAGTGGGATTTTTACGTCTGCTTGGAAGAGCTGATGAGTGGGATTTGGATGTGTCAAGACTCAAGGCAGCAAGGGAATGTAGCTATTAGTGAGGGCAGAAATGAAGGGCAGGAAGGAAGTGCTTTGGCAGTAAAACAAAGAGTTCTCTACACTTGTCCTGTTGTTCCTTCCTCATGGGACTTGCTCCCTGTTTCAAGCATCACTGCTAGTAGCACTGTGGACCTTGCATAAAACCATGTGGTTTGGGCATACATTTTGTGTTGCAAGGCACATTTCCTTTCTGCTGGTGTAAGAAAAAGTTAAAGGAGGGCACAGTGCAGAGAACACCATCGGTGCATGGACACTTTCCACACTTACCAAAGAGTCATCCTTGCTATTTAACAGTTCTGTAGAACTCTGGAGGGCTGTACAAAACTGTAAATTATAGATGTGATACTTAGAGACAGATCTGTTATGCAACATCTATACTTTGAAAGCTGTGAAAGAGGGCCCGCTGGGCAGAAAAGTTGAAATCTCAGGCTTGGAGGACACAAGAATGTGAAGCAGGGATGAGCCTGCATAAGTTCATAACTTGCAATACATCCTGCTCTGGTTATCCCATCTCTGACAGACATTATGCAGGGTCAAAATGAAATTAATATCATATCTCTTTGAGAACACACAGGTGAAGATGTCAGCACACCTTGAGGAACTTGCTACTGGCAAGGCTTTCAGCCTTACTTCTGCACCTACCCATTCCAGGTGAATTGCCCAAAAATGTTTAAGGCTTGGAGTTGTCATTCATCTCACTCCACTTCAAGGACCTTGATTCACATGCTCAAATTTGCCCCAGGTACTGGGCACTGAATACTCATCTCTCCAAGGGTTTTCCATACCATAAAGGTGATGGAGTAGAAGCCTAAGGGCTGGACCCACAGAGATAATGAGGTGTGGGACCTCCATTCAAACTTAGCCACCCACAGGTCTTTATGGAACCTTTGCCTGACCCAGGGAGAAGTGGCTGCTCCTGCCAAAGCTGAGATGCTCTGTCAGAAAATTGTTATGAAAGTGCCCTGAAAGCCCCAGGGATGGCTAGCAGATCAGAAATGCAGTGTCAAAAGGCAACCTCTGTTCTGTATTGCTGTGCGCAGGGTCTGAACGTCAGAATGAGGATCCTGACTTCTCTCTCAAGCATCCTGTGAATTTAAAAAAAGCAAGCAAGCTACACCTGTTATTTCATAAAATAAAGCTCCCGATTTTAATTTTTTTTTTTTTTTTTTTTCTCCTGGCTAAATTGCTTTTCTTATTTGTCTCATTTTCCCCAGACTTTTCAAAGCAGCGGTTGAGAGTCATTTTTATATTGACCTGTGTCCACCAACAGGACCTTGCTTCCAGTAAAATCACAGCACATTCCCTTTGTTTTCAGACTCATGGACAATCACATTTATCTGTTCACTGCCCTTCAATAGCAGGCAGCTTCTAACGGATTTCTGCATGAGGACCGTACCCCCTACCCACTAATTGAAATTCAGTGCACAGAGTCACAGCAGCGCAGTGTGATGGTGAAGAATATCAATGCACAAAGCCAGGAGGGGGAACAGGCAAAGGGAAGTTTCAAATCTTCAGAGCCTTGCAGCAAATGTGACCAGGACTTCCTTGTGCATCAGAGCAGTATATTATGGTCATGTGCCCCAAAACTTCCTCTGAGGGTCTCAGAATATTGAGATGGACAACTGCCCTCCAGTAGGCTCAAGAATGAGTCTGGGATCGGGGGCTTAGATAAACTGAATGTTAGAAACTTCACTACTTTTCAGCCTGTGGTTATGGGGGAAAGGGCAGCCTTCATCCAGCAGCTGGACCCCAGTAGCTACTGTGCTGGATCTGAAGAGCAAAGGCTGGGATGCCCAGTTTCACCTTATGGTTACAGGCCTGGATTGATGGTCAAGAGAACTGGGCCTTGTTCCCAGCTGTCCTCTAGATGACCACAAGCATCTCAGCTCACCTCTGTGCCATGCTTTCCTCATCTGTAAAGCAGCTCATTTTCCTTTGAAAACTGAGATGCTGCTGAAAAACAGTTACAAGAACAGATGAGATCATTTATTTTTTTATTTTTAATAGCAAGACTCCATTGAAATATTTTTAAGACCCAACAGGGAAGGGTACACAGAAGGGCTGCGGTTTACCTCAGAGGTTAGGGACATGATTCATTTACCCAACATAGGTGCCTGATGCCATATGTGAGATCCTCCCAGCCTCCAGCTGCCACTCCAGAAAGGAACAGTTTTCCTGAAGGTCTTATGTCTGATCTATTTATGCTGCTTAGATGTTTATGGTAAGCAAGAGCATCCCAGCTGGCTCTAGGCACCTCCAAGTGGGCATTTTGGTAGAGACCTAAGTCTCCCCTGACTGTAACAGGAGGTTGGATGCCCACCTCACATGGAGATCCCTGCATATAGGGAAGGATATGTTGCTTAAGCAGAGGTGTCTGGTGTCCCTTGAGATGTTTCCACATGGGGCAGGCAGATATGACAGAGGTCTAGGAGAGATCCATGCCTTTGGGGACAAGCAGCTGGAGACCTGCTGGGAAACTGTGGGGTGAAAAAAATGACACATGATGATCATGTTTAGTCAATTAAATCCTGTCCTTGTGTTATTTTTTGGAGTCAGGGTCTCCCATATATCCTACTACTCTGGTACCCTAGAGACCAGATGCCTATTTTTAAATCACCTCTAAAGGCGCAGACTGGTCTGTGGTTTAGGGGCTGTGGTTGGCATGGAGTCAAGCCCCTACTCTGCTATGGGCATCCCTTAGGAGGCCAGGCCAATTAAGTGACCTTAGTGAGTCTTGCCTTGAAAGCTTGATTTCAAGAGATGGGTTCTCCTGTGTCATGTAGTCCAGGCACCAGCTTCTGTTATCAGCTCAACCCTTCTACCACCAAGCTCCAGTTTAGAAGAAACCAGATTTCCACTCTTCTGAACTAGGAAGGCTGAACTTCTTGTAGGTTTTGAGATAAGTTGCTTCATCTCACTGTGCTTCAGAAGATGTCAATACTTCACTCTTTCCACCTGTGTACTAGGAGGCAAAACTCCTTGATAAGAGGAACTATCTCTCAGATAGACAATTTGGGCTGCATTTAGCATAGCTTTCTGCCACACCCTGAAGTCAATTCTGCTTGTACACACAGGGCAATCTTGCTGTTACTAAAAAGGAATATTTTTTAACTGCTTTGTTTATTTTTGGCCTTGGAGAAGGGACTGTCTCTTGCAGTTTTTGCAGACAGCTCTTGCTGAGATCTGATCTCAGGCATGGTCTCCAACCATGACTATAATTCCAGTGGTGATAACAATAATAAACACAGCAATAACCATGCCCAAATATAGCACTTGGCACTGTTTTTCCTGTTCAAATATCAGTTCCTGTGACTGTCATTCTTTGCACGCTTCCAAATGCTGGCATTTGGAAATGGCAGCCGCTTCCAACAACGCCTTTTGTCCAGAAGAGATTATTTCCAGTAGACTGCACTGCAAACTGCGATGCTGCACTTCATCCCTCCAAGGTAGAGATGGGGACAATGTGTGACTCATGCCTTTCATATGATCCTGAAAAGAGAATGCCTTGTTGGTTCATGCTTCAGCTGTTCACACTAATTTCACCTTATACTTTCCTCTTTTGTGAAAAAAAGAAATCTGCTCTCATTGATTTCCTCTTTTGGCCTTAGAAGCTCTCCAGAGATCTTCTTTCCCCATTTTTCTTGCAGTTCCTTCCTCAGACTGCTTACTTGCTCCATCTTTTGCACCTACCAGGGCAGGAGGCAACCTCCAAAAAGCCTGGGCATGGGGGAAATTAATTTCTCATGGAAGATGTGGCTCGCTCAGTTCCCAGGTGTGGAGACTGCTGGATGTGGGGCTGCGTTGTAGCTGGTCAGAACAAGAACTGTGGGCCTGCAGGAATACCATTGTTTTCTTCTCAAATAAGTCAAAACCAGACTGAAATATTAGTATTTTCCAGAATAGCTATCCCTCCCCTAGAACATGCCTCTGTAAAGACCTCATTTTGATACTTCTAGTCCAAAGGAAATATTTTTCAAATTCCTGAATTTAATAAAATTTCAGGTTTTTGGGTTTGGTGGTTTTATTTGTGAGGGGGTGGTGGTGGTGTTTTTCTGTAACAATCAACCTGAATCTTTTGAAGCTGTCACCATCTGTGTACTGGTTTAATTGTATCCCACTCTTGTTTCCCCCATAGCCACTCACTTCTCTCACTGGATAAACATGGGCACCACGGGAATCAAGGCCTAGAGAAAATGCTGTCCATACTGGGAGGTGGTTTTACAGCTGAAGAAGAAGGTCCAAGATGCTGGAAAGCACTTTTATGAAGTCCCTGTGTAATGAAAACAGTCAGAGCATGAGGTCAGCATGACCCAAGCAAAATGCTTCCTTTCTGCTTAACCAAACAAATGGATCCAAGTGAATCTGAACAGAAGTGAAGTTGTTTGGTTTTGTTTTCCTCAAGGGAAAAGAGTAAAACTGTGTGTATGTGTGGGCATACAAATTCATAGGCAAATTACAGAAACTTTCAGATATACAGAAGCTGCATTTTCCATGAGTGTAATGCACAGGAATGGGTAGACAATCAAGCAGCTGGAGTGATGGATTTGCTCAGACTTCATGAGTATTTGAGAGAAATTAAGGAAAACTATAGAGAAATTTCAGGAAATCCTCTTTAGCCAACAAGAACAGCAGATCCTCAGCTCCACGTGTAACCTAGGAGGCAATAAGGGGAAATAAAACATCATCAACCTCCTAGATGGACAGGAGTATGTGGGGCTGAGGTCTGCAGTGAAAAGGGAGAGAAGAATCTGAGAAAGAGATTGAAGGAAGAAATGGGAGGGGATGAACCCAAAGGCAACAATAGGTTCAGATAGAATTTATTGGAGACATAAGGAGGGATAGACAAGTCTAAATATGCTTTCACCTCTTCTTCCCTTCTGTGCCATGACTATCTCATGCTAACAACGTGGTGTCACACAAACCCTGGGAGGTACACTTGGCACAGCCCTCTGATGAGTCTAGAAGGCCTTCCTAAAAAATGCAGCAACAACCCTCTTCAGCCCTGTGGTCATCACTCACCAGCACCATCTAACCAACCCTGCAGGCTGGTTTCTCACCTGCCCAGATGTGCTCAGCAGCTGTTTGCTGGGAAGCATCCTGTCTGGATTTAGGCCTCAGCGTGCTGCTGTTAAGGGAAGCCCACATCTTAGGCTAGATCCATAGACCCTATACACAAGACAGGTGTAAAACAACAGCTGCCTTGGCCACACTTGAAGAACTACCCAGGAAAAGTTGTGCCTGGAAAGCAAAGCCCTTCCACAGCCTCAAGTCACCCACTGTGGGCTGGATGAAGGTTCCTCATATCCTCCCAGGAGTCACAGCCATTCCCCTTGCTGTTAGGACACTCCAGTGCCTTGACCTTACTGTGAGACAAAAGAAAGGTTGATACTTTATCAGCCACATCCAATACACTTGTTACTGCCAGGATTTATAGCCTTCCTTATCAATCTGAGCATTTCCCAGTGCCTAAAATCAATGGGCAGGTTGTTGGCACAATGCTGTGGTTACAATCACCCCATCTCTCACTGAGACCCAGAAAAGACAATGTTTTTTTATTGTTATAACTGATATCCTGGATGATGGGTGGAATAGGCCAGGCTCTGACATGTCTTGGCACATCAGCATGGAAAGGCAAACCCATCAATTGATGGGTAACAGTGGAAGGAGTGGACTGGCTGGCCCCCTTTGGAGTGCTGTTGCTTAAATAATCACAGACAGCTTTTCAGGCCAGAAAGGGGCATTCTGATAATCTAATCTGGCCTTCACAACTATCAGAAGCCAAGTGATTTCACCCTGTATTTTCAGTACTGCAACAAGGTCTTTAGGTCAGGTCTCCTTGGGGTTGCAGTTGAACCTATGCCCTGGAAGACGAAAGCTCTTCTCTCTTCCCAGGCACAGAGGGATCAGGGAAGAGATTTGAAGGTATTTCCTGGCATGCTTCCCTTCCCAGGAGGTGAGAAGGCATTCTGAACTATAAAAACTGCTTTGAAAAAGGAAGCAAAGGGACAGAGCTTTACTTTTCCTTTTCTCATAATCCCGCTGCATCTGAGTGGTTCATGTCCCTACCCAAGACAACGGTCTCCACTGAAAAGCCAGTGCTGACCACAGCTGCCCTGTTGGTTGCACTCACATGGGAAAACTGTTTCCCCACATTCTCCTTTTGGTGAGGGAGGCCAAAGGATGGTGGGGAGCTGGATGGAGGCAAGGTCAGACTGTATCTGCCTTACAGAATCTGTGGAGCTGTGGGAATCCAACAGGGCAGAGCTTGAAACCCGTATGTCTGGCTTCCAGCCTGTGTTTCTTTCCAGCTGTCCAGTGCTCCCAGTGAACACTTGACCCTTTTTCGATCCCCAGGAAACCACACACTTCTGGGAAATGACGTGTGAAACTGGGGGAACAATATTTAGGTGACTTGTCTTCCTTAGAGGACAGTGTTTAGGCAGCTAAACTGCACTCTTGGTATTTACTGTTCAGACATCATCTCCAAGCTGACCATTGACCATTCCCCTTTTTATCCCTGGAAAACATCAGGCATGTGGAAGTGTGATTCATTTTGCCCTACGTAGGTTAAATTACCTACAACCTGGATTACAGCTGTTTCTCTGCACTGACAATGGAAACAACTAACTGAGATGCTGATAGAGCTGTCTGTGTTTGATTTGCTGAGTCCCATCCCTACACCTTAAATCAAGCCTGATGTTTTCCTACAAAGTGGTCCAGCTCAATCAGGACAGCATGGCTGAGTCACTAGCAGGCTGATGACACGGTCTGGTCACAATGACCTGCCTCAGGCTCCAACCTTTACACTTGCAAATAATCACTGCTGAGTGGCAAAACCACAGTCTTAATGAGATTCCGAGTGGTTTGCTTGTCTCAGATCTCAAAGGCCAGCTGTCGTCCTGCATTACATCCACCCTGAGCTGAAGTTAGACTTGGTAGTTGTGGAGCTGAGCAATACATGCCAATCTCCTCCTCATTTGTCCCTGCCGTGTTTGAGAGCAACTGTACATGTTTATAAAAGAAAGGGGGAGGAACTTCAAATTCTACCTCTTCTATTTATTTATTTATTTATAAATGTTGAGGTGTGGTTATTTTATTCTTGCTGTCAGTTTTTCTACATTACAAAATTAATTCAAAAAGGCTTTTTTTTTTTTTTCTTGTCCTATTCTGTGGGGTGTTTGATGATGCTGGCTGTATCCATAACCATGATCAGTACAGGCTCCAGTAAAGGTTGCTGGGTTTATCTGTCCCTTGTATGATACCCTGGATCTGGCAGTACCTGATGATATATACTTTAACATGAGGTCAAACAAAAACCTGTCATCTACTCTGGCCACTTATTCCTTTCTGCCCCTTTTGCCTGGCAGCTCCAGATAGGACAGGTCCCATGCTCTGTCACAGGTGTGAATCTGTGTGAGCAGATTCACTGCATTGCCTTTCCTTCCCCCAGTAAAATACAACATTTTAAACTATCCCAGCTCAATTCTTGTTTATCACCATGGCAGGCATGATTCCAGTTACCACAGGCTACAATTCCCACACATTTTGTTGTAATTTGTTTGTTGGTTTGGCTTTTTTTTTTGTTTGGTTTTGTTTTTTTTTCACAACAGCCTTATGAGGTGGGAACAGTTATTCCTCTGTCTAAGAAGACAGTGGCAGAAGGATTAAAATCTGAAAGTTCAAGAGATAGTCAGGTGATTTTCTTCCCTGGATTCAGTGTGGAAACCTGGAAGCTCTTCCTGGTAGTTGGAAGTGCTGATGACTACCTTGCTGAGTCTCAAAAATAAAAAAAAAAAAATTAAAAAAAAATTAAAAAAAATCCATGTTAGAACAAGATGGGAGTTGTTAGAATGACAGGAGAGAATGATAGAAAAAAAAAAAAAGATAGTTGAAGAGGCAGAAAAGAGAAAGGAGGTGTGTTTTTTATCCTGCTCATTTTATTTTCCAGGCTGCTAAAACTCCACTTTAAATTAAGTTCAACCTTTACTTTCAGAGACAGCTGAGGAAATACATTTTCAGCTGAAAAACAGGCGGTTGCTCTCTGAGACAGACTTCCCCTTTGGGGCTGCCAAATCTCAATGCAGCTCTCAGAACTGTCCTCACTTAACCTCTCCCAGAGCCAAAAAATATCCAAATAACTGGCTGCTTCATGCACTGGGCATTAACTTGGCTAACACCGGTCAGGCAAATTAATTCCAGTGAATATAAACTGAACCCTCCTACGGCTCTCAGACAGCTAGTTAAGTCTCCCAGATTACTGGAAAGAAAGTGGGAAAGGTAAATAAGTCAAATGTAAAGTCCTCTCCAAGCGTGTGAGTGCAGTTGTCCTGGTAGTTCAGTATGGAGGTAGAGGTCCCATAGGCAAGGGGGACTTTGTTGCCATACACCTCAGTAGTATGTTCCCACCATGCTGAACTCACCTGTGCCAAGGTGTTCCAGGACATATTTTTATTTCTGTGCTATGCCCAGGAGCTCTTTCTTGAGTCTTTAGCTAAGCACTGGTGAATTAGCACAGTGAGAAAAGCCTTTTCATCATATCAAGGATGGTGAGTGAAGGAGCTATAGATTTACACCTGATGTAAGGTGGCTCTTTCTGTAGAAGAGCAGGCCAGGGTCTTCCATGGCATTTTAATAGAAATCCTAAATATCTCTTGGGGCATGGGACCTAATGAAAGCAAATATACCAGCTGCTTCATGCTAGTTAATTGGGCGAGGGTCTGTCTTGCAGTGGGAGACTTGGTATCTGGTGGTTCAATGCCTTTGAAGTTGCAGCATGAAAGGCAGAGAGCTTGGGAGCTTGTCCCCACACTGCAACTCCCTTATCAGGCAGAAACAGGTTGACTGCCTGACTTCAAGTACACTGTTTTCAGACATGCTTCTTCACATCCCTTCATCCTACAGAAAGGGATAAGAGGATGATTTCCCTTGGAAGCACTTAGCAACCTGCTGACAAACAGGGTGGTGCATAAGCCAAACTAAGCTAAGTCTGCTTATCATTGCAATTATCAATGTTATTACATGTGTGATCATGACGTGAAGTTTTCAGAAAATTGCTTATCAGCATCTGGCATCTTTTTGGTAGACACAAGTGCTAAAAAACCTGTTTTATTTACATGTTGCGCAGGGAGTGAAAAGATAAACGCAGGAATCTCCCAAAGGATTATAGGCAAGCGCTACAGCAAATCCCAGTTAGCCCTTATCTGCTTGATATAAAGAAATAAAACTTCCTGAAAAACACATAAAGGTACATGGAGACAGATACAGATAGATATATATATATGCACACCCCACATATATGTGTGTATATATACATATAACAGCATGTGGGTAAGTATGGCAATATATTTAACTTTTCATCTATTTATAAAGCTGGATTCATCTTTTAAGCCCTGGTGCAGCAGATTTAGCTTCAGTGCACTGGATTCCTAAAGAAACTGGCATTTTTTGGAAGTGCCTCCTGCAGATGGATGTCTGGTGTGATTCCAGGCAGCATCCAGCATACACAATTTTCAGGAGATGCTGCATGATTGGCAGCTTCTTCAGCAGAGGGTGGACAGTGAGTGCAGGATGGCATGCATCCACTCTTAGTGATCCTGGGGCAGAAAGGGCTATTATAGACAAAATAAAATGGGAGAGATAAGATATAACCAACACAGATATGGTGGTAGAACATTCCCAGGGCTTTGGCACTGCTGCAGCAAAACCCCATGTGCAACTTGGGTTTGGGATCCTTCACAAGGACTGCAGAAAACAGGCACTGTTATCTCCAAGGAGCGTGGATATGTTGATGTTTGTGCTCTGGCTACTCCCCTCAAACTGTGATTGTTGTGGCCAACTCTACCACAGTTTGCCCTTGTTTTTTCTTGGATTGCTGTCTGCTCAGAGGTCACCACCTGCCCCTGGGGCAGAAGTTGTGGCAGGGTTGGGCAAGTTGCTGCACCGATGCAGCATCCCTTAGTGAAATGAAGATGTGAAATGGCACAGTGCCATCTGCACTAGGTGGGCACCAACATGTTATCACTTCTAATGCAGCCCCAGCTCACTCCCAGGGATGCTCTGTGGGAGTGTCAGGCTTGCTTTGTGATGTTACCTTCTGTCCATACATCTGCTGGTCTAGCACTGACTGCGTTAGCCCCATTCAGAATAAACTGTGTTGTGCATTGTCCTTCTGAGAGCCAACATTGGCACCCACAGCACCATGGTAGAAGTCAAAGCTCCAAGGAGATGGTCTTAAAAGCCAAGGGTAGTTCTACCTCTTCCTCAATTCTGCTCTGATTTTGTTTCCTACTGTCTTCTCCAATTCTTCTGACTTGTTGATGCCACCACCTACCACTGGAGCCACCCTGGCTCAAAGTTTCTGGAGCTACCATGGCTTGGATAAAAGAAAAAAACACCAGATCTTATTTACCATGTTCTCTAATTTGCTGTGTGCCCTGGGCAAGCAATAAGACCTTAGGTCCAAGGACAGCTTCTAACCACTAGGGCAGGGAGGTCTGGAACAGCTTCTGAGCAAGCTGGGAAGCAGGGAAATTGCACTCCCCCCCCCCCCCAGCTTTTAATATGATGTTTAAACTTAAGGTGGGGATGGGATCATGAAGTGACTGTGGAATGGACCCTGGAAGTTCTTTCCAGCCCCAGGTTTCTGGAGATGTTGAATGTAAGGGTTTAATCAAGGGAATGCAGGAGCTGAGGGGGTGTAAACCAGGAAAACTGGTTGATTGGGAATACTGGGACCAGACTGTATCCAGAAGGGGTTAAATTTGTCCAGCAGAGGAACTGGCGGTTACTGGATGTCTTTGCTTCTGTTTCCCAGCTGCTTTCATAAAGGGTTTGTTGCTGTCTGAGTCTGCCCCAGCCCGACTGTCTGCAGCAAAGTCAACAACCCTGAGTGGTCTCTGGCCAGAGCGTCTCTGCTTAGAGGAGCGACAGGCTCTGCAATACCTGCCCTGGGCAACGTGGGGTGAAATCCTCTTTTGCCTTCATATGCCAGCGCTGGACTCTGACAAGTAACCCAGAGTGTTGGTCACATAGCTGTGCTAAAGTCCCCTGATGGGGTCAGGGTGCAACGATAAATGTTTTAATGAATGAAGGTGTTTTGAATGACCTCACAGTGTTAATTTTATTCCCCTTCTTTCAGGCTGATAACACACACAAAAATGTGTTTTGTTGCCTAATTCTGAATAAAACCGCTGCGAATTTCACAAGATGTACATAACATAATCAGACTCAAAATGTTCTTTCTAGCAGATGCCTGCAGCCAAAAGTGGATATAAATTCTTATCAGGGTCTAATTTATGGTCTGGCTTGACGAATATTCACATGGGTGTGAAGAAGCTTCTGAAGATGTGCCACAGAGCATTGCCATCCCCTGTCATCTTCCTCACTGCTTACTCCATCTCAAATTAGATTTGGTATTTCAAGTGGTTTCAACTTCAGGCTGAATTTTCTTGCTTCAGTTAAAACTCAGGTTTCAAGCTGAAGATGTTTCACGCTGAGCAGATTGGCACCTGTTATCTAAGGGTCCAGCAACACTGACTGCGACTGAGTTTGGATCAGACTATATGCTGGAATAAATCAGCATGATCAATTGAAAGGATTGTTACTGGGCTGTTTCACACCAGACCAGTTTTCCTCTCAGCAGGATTAATAACATGCAGTTTTAATGAGCCCATAAAGTTCTGTCTCAGTATAATATGAGATCTTTGCCCTTTGCTTCTTTTCAAACCTGCAGGACATTTCTATGTCTCCAAGTGTCAAAGAAGACAATCTCAGTTTTAATTGCCTAATGTGCATGCAGAAGGCTGGATGCAGGGCACAGACATCTGAGGATCAGGGGAGAGGAGAAGGCAGAGGACACGTAGGGTTATATAGCAATATACAAACAAGCAAGGCAAAGACAAACTTTTTATGCTCGCACGAGGCATCTTTGCTGCCACAAGTAATATCCTAAAGGATGTCAATTATTTCTGAATGCTTTCTGGAGTGTGTTGTTTTGTTTTGTTTTGTTTTTCCTGAAACAAAGAGCGCTGCACTATTTTATTATGTTTTGAAGCAAATATGGAACGATGCAGCACCCACAGGCTCACACAATCATATATTCCCCTGTTTCTCTAACAGTAGAAATAGTGGCTGGAAAATCTGCCTTAAGAGAAAGACATGAAACTTGGGTTGTAGGTGGAGATAAAAGAAAAGCAAAACTCTTACCCGATAGCTTCTTTTCCTCATGTGGCTAACACCGTGTCTGTGCATTGGCTGTTTTCCTATGGAGCTGGGGGAATGACATAAAGCCAAATGCTGTCTTTGCAAGACCCAGTTCCCTTGTTTGTGTAGGTAAATAATACTCTTGCCACGGTTTATCTGGTGTTTTCGGCCCTTGATTGTAAAGGTCTTTACAAAGCAAGGGGAGGACAGGGTGAGGAGCCAGATCCTCATTTTGTAGCTCAGGTAACAGAGACTTACAGAAGTAAAATATCTTCTTGAGATCACCCTGAAGATCCCCTGCTGCTGCTGAAACCTCAGCTCTGCTCCCATGCTACCTGCTCTGGCTGTGCTCCTTCTAGCAAAGATGTATTTTTTCAAAGTCCCTGGAGAGAGTTGTCCAAAACCTTCTGACCTGACTGAACTTCACTTCCAGCCTAAATGTCTGAGTTTGCTTAGGGGAGAAGAAAATTTATGTCTATTCTAGGCAGGTGTGCCTGAAGGAGCAATGACTCAATGAAAGACATAGACCCATTTAGAAGTTTCATCTTAAGGCCAGTTAGTGCCATACACATTTTACCAGCAATGTCTAATGAAGATTTTCAGATGGACAATTGCCATGAGCTTGTGACGGCTCACACAGAATTTTTTTTGGAAACTAGTGCAAGCAACAGGCCAAGAAGGACAGTTTGTAAGAGGAAGGGCCAAGGGTGGGTCACTGGGACACCGGGTGCTAGAGCTGGAGCATGAAATGGGTCAATGAATGACATTTCAGGACTCTCAGGAGGCATGCGTGGATACAGCTTTTCTTTTCAGCCACTGCTCTCTGTGTTCTACCAGGGAAGACCAAAAGAAACAAAACAAAACAAAACAACAACAACAAAAAAAGTCTCTGAGCATACAAACCTTCACAGAAGCCTTTGCCACCTATTTTGTCTCTGTTTAGTTTTATTATGACATGGGCTGAATTTCCTGGGACATACTGGTTTTGTTTGAGTTTGTCTCCAGGCAGAGTTACTGATCCCCTTTGTGGTTTGGGATAGGAAGTGTTCAAAAAGAACAAGGTCAAATCTCTGTGGAGCATCCATTGGTTTTGGAAATCTGACTTCCTCAAATGCACCTGTTGGGTGCAAGAAACAAGGAAATCAGAAAGAAAAAGAGAAATGAGAGGCAGAAGTACAGCCAGCATATGCATTATGCATTTTTTTCTCTGTTATTTGCTCCTGTGCCTGCTGAATCAGCATTTTTCTTCTGCCAGCGTATAAAGAGACTAAAGAGGCTGGGGACATTGGCCAAATAAGCCCATTCCACTCTCCTGGAACTCCCTGGATCAAGGAGAAAGTCTTTGTCAACCTTAGGGCACAAAGCCCAGACAGTCCTCCTGGAGTGCCTAGTTATTGGTAAAATCCTTTCCAAGCATGCAGAGCTAAGCCCTCTGAGTCCCTCAAAAGGAGAGTCAAGCCAGAATTTCAACAGAAGCTGCCATCCTCAGCTGTCATAGTCATCACAGCAGCAGAGATTGTATCTCAATGCAAAAAAGAAAAGAACAGGTGGAAGAGAAAAGGAGGTTTCCAGGCAAGAGAAGGTTTCAGTGGAAAAGCTGCTTCTAATTTCACCCTGAAGTAAAAGGTACCAACTTGCAGAACTGTGACTTATTGGTCCTCTGCCACCAAGCTCTGAAAACAGCTTATGTTCTCTGAATTCAGATGCTAAGTAGAGCTGGACCTGCTCAATGCTTGCACATGAAGACACCACAACCATGACTGAAGAAGTCAGGGTTGGGCATTAGACTCCAGAAAATGCCGAACTGAAAAAAACAAACCCTTCCAACACCAACACCACCATCTTTGCAGAATCTTTGGGCTGGCAGAGGGGAAATGAGAAGAACTTCACCATGATGACTCATGGGTTAGAGTCTGTGCATCGTTGACTTTGCTCTCTGTTTGCAGGGATTTCCCTTCTATCAGCGAAGGAGCAGCTGGGCCTTAGCCAAAGAAGAAACAGATATTTTTGTCACATGCTGGTGGTAAAGACAGGCTTCACAATGAGCTATTTTCTTATTGTGTTGAACAAGGAGCTTCTGTCACAGGAAGTAAACAATATCATCTGAAAAACTTTTCTTGGCTGTCAGAGGCTATCAAGGGTCGGGCTGGCTGGGAAATGCCTGGACAGAATTATTTGCCACTCCAAAATCTTGGATTAAATGTTTCTAGACTACGGTGACCACTGGATGCTGGAGGATGAAAAGGGATGTGGATTTATTATAACCTCTATGTAACATATGGTCTTATGATATACCACTAAATTCCCAGAGGTTTTCAAAGAGCATGGTGCTGATTCTCATGCCTCAGAGCAGAGGGAAAATTCTCTGGACTGATGTCACTCATCAGGGACACAAGAAATGATGGGGGTCTTTTGATTTTAGGGGTGAGAAAAGTAATTTCAGGAGACAGGTTGGCTGTGTGATCTCCCCTCCAAGGGCTTCTGGAAAAGCTGACTTTCTGCAAAAAGTACAGAATCATAGAATCGTTTGGGTTGGAAAAAACCTTCAAGATCATTGAGTCCAACCATTAACCTATCACTGCCAATCCCACTGGTAGACCACATCCCTGTGCACCTCATCTACATGTCTTTCAACTACCTCCAGGGATGGGGATGCTACCACTGCCCTGGGCAGCCTGTTACAGGGCTTGACAACCCTTTCAGTGAAGAAGTTTTTCCTTATGTCCTATCTAAACCTCCCCTGGTACAACCTGAGGCCTTTTCCTCCTTTCTTCTTGTCCTATCAATATGGGCACCCTCATGTACACAAGGAGGGAAGCTGGTCTCCACTGTCTTTCCCCTCCATGGAAGCCAAGTGGACCTCAGTGTAGTTTCACTGTTTCCGTTGTAACCTGTAGTATGAAGCAGACCCTGCTCAAGGACCCTTTCCATGGGTGATGACATCATCAGGACTGTGCATTAGCCAAAGCTTTTTCCCTTGCAAAACATGCACATCATTAGCTGAATTTGCTTAGAAGTCTTTCTGTTTCTGCAAAGCTGGTAACACTAAACAGGGCTTTGCATTCCCAGAAAGATGCCAGTTCTAGATCTGATTCAGCTCGTTGCTCAGTCTCCAGGGCTAATGTGTTTGGCAGATTCTTGAACTTGCTCCTTCACCAAGAGGGCACGCAGGATATGTCAGGGTCAGGGGGAGCTTTCACATTCTCTCGTCCCATCAGGCTCCACAAAAGCAGCACTGCATTTAGTCAAAGCCAATTTATGGGACACCTTGTTAAGAGGCAGACATCAAAGAGCACCCTACAGACTGTTTCTAGTGGTGGTTTTGAAGAGCTGAGGTCTCAAGAGAAATTGGAAGGCACCTTTTTATACTCTGAGACATAACTGCCTGGCTGGAAGTATTGAAAAAATCAGTCTTTTAGAGCAGATCTGAAGAGCAAAGATCTATGGATCAGTACTGATCTTAAGTGATAGACACATGGGGTCTTCTACTGATGTTTATGGTCCAGACTAAGCCCCCCAAAGCAATAAAACAGTCAAGTCTTATCTCAGTGGGGGGACTGTGTGTGCCCTGATTTCTCAGCCATGGGTGCATGCATGGCTGTGCTCCGATGAACTTGGTGGATGGCTGGAAGATCTATTTCCCTGCGGAGGCCTGGGCCGTGCCAAAGGGCGAAGAAGGTTGGTGATGTGTCACCACCTGGTGTTCATGCTTCTGGGGTCCAGCTGGGGTCCTATTGACGAGTGTGCTCCTGCCCCCATCTAGTGGCTGTCCCCAAACCTGCAACACGTCCCTTCCTCAGGTGCCGTTCAGCTCAAAGTGGGGAGCATGTTGACTCTGCTGTTGATGTTCTTGGGGTGCTACCGGACTTGAGACTGTGCCCTTTTGTAAGTAAGCTGTGTGGCACACTCCTTCATGGTCAATGACTCGTGCACAAAATTCCCAGAGGGATTGACAATCAAAATCTGATAGCAGCCATGCAAGTGTCACAGGACTGTGTCTCTTACTCATGTCCAGGTTCCAAACGCATGATCTGCAACTGAGGAATGTGCCTCTGCATAGAGCCCATCAACTTGGCTAAAGCTGCAAAGAGCAGGAAGAACATTTTGGTGATGATAAATCAGGTTTTCCCTCACCCTCATGCTCATGGCTTTCTTATGGGCAAGCAAAATTTGTTTTGCAATGTGATTACAAAAAAAACCAACCAACCAAAAAAAAAGTCCCCCAAATCCACCAGCAGCAGCAACAAAAAAAGGATGATGGGTTCAGACATGGGCTGCTTCCCCAGGCATGTGATGAGCTTTCAGGCGGAGATGTCATTGTCTGAAGTGAAAGTAGAAGCTGTGTGTAAACATTTGGCTGCTCTGTCAAAGTCTGGGAAATGAGATGATATGATCTTGGTGCCACATGTAACTGGAATACCCCAGTGAACTTGAGACACTCCAACAGTCATCTGCCTTTTACACAAGCATGGATTACTCATCAACTCCAATAGTGATACAAAAGGGCCTTGATTTCTGTAGATATTTTTATAGCTATTCTTACAGCATCTTCTCAACTCTTTACAACCTTTACTGTATCTCCCCCACAACTCTTCCATCAAGACATCAGAGTTATTCCTGTTTGAACACTGGGAAAATTGAAGTTCACAGAGAGATGTACTGAAGATCCCAGAGGAAATAACTAGCAAATAAATTAGGGAATTGAACTTAGGTATCAGCTTCCCACTGAGTTGCCTTATCTTAGATAAATCCCAAACAAAAGCTGCAGTAACTCTTAAATTCAACAAGATACAAATGTCACCACAGGACTCCAAGAAGCATCCCCAGCAGTGCTTCAAACACTTTCTTGAAGCTGTGAGAGCAAAGCACTGTGACTGGTGCTCATTGGGTTAAGAACCACTCACTTGGCACTTCAAAGATACCCATTGCACTGGTTGAAAATTACCTCTGTGTAGCCAATGGGAAGAAAGAGCAAGAAGTTGAGCATTGCCCAAACTGAGCTGGTCCAGGCAGATTTCCTCAAGCAGTTGCAGAAATGGTTTCTGATAGTGACTTAAAACCACTGGAGAAAGACTTAAATGAGCGGAAAAATTGCCCTTTGCTCTTTTCTCCTTTGCTCACCACCCCAATGTGGATGAACTGGACTTCCCATTCCCATCTTCCTAAAGATCTTAATTTTATTTAGTGAGAACATGTCCTTTAGGTACCTCTCTAGAGCTTTCTGGTTGCTTTTGCATAGCATGTCTTGGCTACTCTTGCAGGCATAAAATCATCTTCAACAGAAAAAATATTTGTTTCTTTTGTAGACCTGATAGTGTTATCAAGTGTAATCCCATGTGAAGAAAGACCACTTGTCAGGACAGACTGATACAAGACTGACAGTTCTGTCAGTCCAATATGGTGTCAGGGCCAAGGCCCATGAGCTGAAGATGGGGTTGATGTTCTCCCTGAATTTTGGTCTAACAGCGGGAGGTAAATTATAGAATCATAGAAATACTGAGGTTGGAAATGACCTTCAAGATCATCAAGTCCAACTGTCTTCTAAACATTAACATGACCACAAATCAAGCTAGCCATGATCGGTGATGAATGATCTGTATTTTCCAAAAGCATTGCTTTTAGCTCCCTGATGCATTCTTTGGGGCTGGTTTGAAGAAATCTGCTGGGCTCTCCAGGAATTTCTCTGATAATTCTCTACTTTCTCTGTGTAGAAGTTGGTGGACTCTCTGTATTGAGATTTCTCCATGCAGTGCCTAGCACACATCACAACATAGTACAGGAGAGGGCATGGTATGGAGGACCAAAGGGCTGTCTAAGTAGCCTGTCCTTTCTCTGGAGTACCAGTGATCTATATCACTCCATGTTTACCTGTTACAGGCCCCTCAAGACCTTCTAGACTTCTTACTTCACTTGCAACCCTCCATGTCAAGCTGAAATGTTTAATTTCTTGACATGCAGAGTCAGATCTATCCTTGTTGCTCTTCCTTGTATCTCTTCCACTTTTGCTTCTTTTTTGGAGAGTAAGAATTGTGCTTCACATTCAGGATGTGGAGAAGAGCCTGGGTGTCTATGGTACTCTAGCCTTTCTGGTTATATGATGACTTTCATTCCCATTCTTCCAATGTCCTTCTTCACCACCCAGCTTGAGCTCTCCCCAGACTTCTTCCCCATCTCTCCAGGCTCTCACATGGGGAAATGGAGAAGAGGGTAGTTCCTGCTATATACCCTTCTCAGGTCTTTTTCTCACAGAAAGATCAGCAGCACCAGGTAAAGTCTCTCAGAGTTAATTCATCCAGTCAGCACCTTTCTGGGGGCATGGCAGGGAGCAGCATTTCACTGTTCTCTCAAACAAAAGTTCACCAACTGGGGAGCTGTCATGACAAAAGCTGTCCATTTCAAAGACTAATAATCAAGACCGCTTGGAAGCAGGATGGTTTATGGTTGGCCTGGAAGAGAGAAGAAAAAAGATTGTTTTCCAAGCCCTGCAGCAATCCCAGATTTGATAAACCCATTCTTTTCCTTTCGTCTCCTTCCCTCATCTCCCAGGGGTATGACTCAAGTATTTATGAATGCAAATGCTTCTTGGGTCAACAGCAGGTCAGAAAATGCTGTGCAAGCAGGATAACATGTCCTCTACTCCACCAGGCCTCATACTGCAAAAGAAAAAACAATGTTGCCTGTGCCCCTTGAGTGCTCTGTTCTCACCCTTCCTCCTCCTCCAACTCAAGCCCTGTCCTGCCCCATGGAGAGTTTGGCTTTCTGAAGTCACAAAGGCTGAAACAATAAATATCAGACTGATCTGCTCAGCAGCCCTGGGTCTGCATTATTAAAAATGGAGGACTTATGTAATTTTTTTTTTTTTTTTTGGGGGGGGGGTGCGGAGCAAAGAATGGAAAAACACCATTCTAAGCTAAGGCTTGGAACAACAACGAAAGCAGAAAGGTTCCTCAGGAAATGCACAAACTTCATCCCTCTGTGATAACGTGCACTCAGTGCCAGTGACTTTTGGAAGAAAAAATGATCCTTTGCAAGGCACAGTGTCTCATGCAGACTGGGACCAGGATGAGATCTTGCTTTGGCTTCTCATTCACCTGCCTAAAAGCCTCTTGAAGTCACTAGGGATCTTTTGACCCTCATTTCCCACCTTTGTCAACTGAGTGTAGAGGACCAAGGTCTTCTGCTTTTCATCTGGGAGCAGCCTGAGCTTACTCTTTCCATCTCTCTTGGTTGCTGCAGCAGTTCCAGTGATTACATTTGCTTTGTGAATGGTGCTGTGGGCTCTAGAAGACCTACTGTCTCAGCTTTCATTGAATCGTGGTCCCAAAGTCCTCCAGATCCATGAAAGCATCCCTGCCTTTACAGCATGCACCCCTAGCACATCCCTGCATCATTTCATGTTTCTGCCTGCCTGGGGGATGAGGGTAGCTTATTAACTAATTGGTCCTCATGACAGTCTTGTGCTGCATCTGTTCCAGGTCAGGGGGAGGGAAAAGCTGATTTCCATCATCGCCTGGGGAGGTGAACGGGGAGTGCAGATCCACCCTTCTCTGCTGGCAGGCATCCAGCCCTCTCCTGTCTGTCTGTGGTGCCTTCAGACATCCCTTGATGCACGTAACAAGGTCATTTATGGATGCTCATTATTCTCAGCCCTCTACACAGATTCTCCAGGAAATATAAGCAGACTCTGAGCATGATCATAGTATATTTATACATTAGCTATTCTTTTAACCTTGGTCACCAGTAGTATCCTGCTCTATAAGTACTGATCCTATTTATATACTGGCTGTCATGCTAAGCAGCGTTGTACTGACCCAGCTGCCCTCTTTACTGGAGATAATGATGAGATAATCTAACTTATCATCTTGCTTCCTGCTTTTAAGACTCAGAAACATATTTAAACACTGGAAGCTAGAAGGGCAGGGTTAGCTGTCACCCTTAATGATACTTTAAGAACCAGTTTGTAGGTAACCCAAGAAATCCAAATCCTGTCTGTAGGTAGACCAAGAAATCCAAATCTTGTCTGTATGTAGACCAAGAAATCCAAATTCCCTGTGTGTTTTCTGCTGAGCAATATCTGACACAGGTCATGCTGTTCTGTGAACAAAGGAGGCCACACTTAGTGGAGAGGAAAGATGACTCCTGAGATTGTAAAGTCACCTCTGGACCAAGTTCAACTCTTAATGCCAGTGGAAAAGCATTTCCAGCCTGGACTGCACATGACAATGCCCTGCACTCAAGTGACCCATGTGTAAATGAGCACGGAATTGCATTGATGCTTAGAAGAAGGTGATGTGAAAATAATACAGAAAACCTTGTGGAGCAATTGAAGTCATCCTCTTCAGAGGCAAGGCTAGAAGGAATAAGTCACCTTCCATAACATGTGGCTGATCCTGTCACTTTGGCTTCATTCACAGTTCTCCTTCCTTCCCCAGTAAAACATTGACTTATCCCTGAAGAGCAGAACATTCCTATGCATGGAAAAGAAAGACATTCTGGAGGGAAAGAAGCTGAAGAGCTCATCCTGGTGTGTGAGGAGGCCAAATTACAGTTCCCCAAACATCAATCATCTGTCAGCTTCCAACACTTTACCATCACAACCTGAAAGTTCAGTTACTTGTTGGAAAACAGAAGAATGTCATCTGTACCTAGTTGCACAGACACAGATTAACTTTATTTAGAGTGCTCATGGCCTTTATAGAAAAGCGGGATAGCCGAGGGCAATTCAGTGAATGTATTTCTGTTAAAACTCATGTGCCTGCAACTGTCTGGGTTTGAACACACACAGGCCGACTGTAATTCCACTCCAAATGAGGTCATTTGAAATGGTACAGCGACCATCACTAATGCTGCTGCATCATGCTGGGCTGTCAGATAGATCCCAGGGCTTTAATGCCATGCCATATATATATTTATACAGTTGCCCATACTTCTTTAATTAGGAGATGCAAATGCTGGTCAGAAACAAAGCAGAAAATGCCAACAAAGGCAGATCATGCTTCTGTTCACATGGAGGCCTTCATTGCTGACAAGATACAGCTGCATCAGCTGTTCCTTTTGGGGCTGTATTTGGCTCTGTTAAATCCTATTGATTAACAGTAAATTGTCTAAAGTGATGTCATTTTCTAGGGGAGGCAGAGGGGTAAGGTTGGAGGGTTGGGGCTGTATCTATACTGAGGGCTTTCTGAGGGGCTGTACTCAAGGCAGGAGACACAGCTGCCTGGACTGATAAACCCTGTGATCTCAACCAGAGGTTAGGAAAAGCTGCCTGGCATAGGACAACATAAAGGTGTCTGTTCCTCCTTGGTGTGGGTCAAAAATTCCCGGTCCTGCAGCAGGAGGTAGCAAAGGGCATGAGGGGGGTGAATGGAGTGTCCTTTCCTAAGCACAGAGTGGATATGAGGATGGAGCCTAGATGACCCATGCTCCAGAGTAGCTGACCCTGAATATCTAGACACCTACCCACAGGCAGCCTCAACTCTGATCCGGATTTTGACCATCTCTGAGCCTGAAGGCAATTGGGAGCCACCATTGCTCTCCTGGCAAAATCCCTGGTGCAGAGGTAATTAGGGTAGCAGTTCCTTGTGTTGGCCTAGTTTAGATCACTGTAAAGAGGTGGCAGAAATACCTCATCAGCTAAAATGCCTTTGCCAGCACATGCTGCCTCTACAGGTCTGTGTTTCCTGGGCAGGTGGGAGGTGAGGGTGGGTTAGCGGTTGGGCATCAGGCCCTGCTCCTATTCCTCCATTGCAGAGTGACCATCTGAGTCCCTCTTTGCATCCCCTTGTTGTGGCTTAAACCATCACACATCATGTTCCTGTTCACAGCAGCTTGTGTCTGTTCTAATCTGTACTGGGAGGCATTGCTGTCCCAGCAATGGCAGTGTCCTCAGGTGTAAACAGTGCCCAGTGGTGCAACAGTAGCTTTAGGGACAAGATGGAGGTTGATATAAGATGACCTGAGGTTGATATAAGAAGACCTGCCCAGAGAGGTAGTGGATACTTCCTTCCTGGAAGTGCTCAGGGGCAGGTTGGACAGGGCTTTGAACAAACTGATCCAGTGAAAGGTGTCCCTGATCATGGCAAGGGGGCTGGAATGCGATGATCTTTAAGGTCCTTTCAAAATCAAACCATTTTATGATTCTAAGATTCCACTAGTAACCTTGAAGATATTCTCAGTGCTCCCATTTACCATAGTTTTCCCCAGAAAACAGCCCTGGTGCCATTAGGAGCAGAGTGGCTGAGGGGAAGGGCCAGTTACAAGACTGTGAACATACTTCAGACTATGCAAGTGCACTATAGGTAAAAAACCACATGCAAACAAACTGGGGTTCAGCTGAGTCTAGTTTCATCCTGAACAAAAAATAAAACCATTGCCTATCACAATCCTCATTTGGTTCTGAAGTAGGATCTGGAGTGAGATTGTCACAATTGAAAATATTATCTCTCCATCCTTTGGCCTAGAAGACTAACATATCCCACAGCTGGAGGATGCTCATATTCTTCTGTATGGCACAGTTGAAAATGGAGAGACTGAACAGTCATGATTATACTTCCTCAGGGCTGTGTCTTCATGGTAGTTGAAATAAATGTTGCTGACTAGATACAGAAGTGCTGCTTCTGCCAAAACTGAACTGCAAAGTGTGGCTGCAAAAGAACAATGTTTCAACCAGAAGTCTAGTGTAGACAAGCCCTTGGTGTGGTGGCTTAAACCAGGATTCAACCCTGGCTGAATTATCCAGCCATGCTGACATTTTTCTCTCCTTTATTTTTCTCATCGAATGTGTAAACCCTGAAGTTAATGAGCTTAATTCTCCAATCTCAGGGAACTTGGTATTACTCACTTGAAGCAGTCAGATCCTGAAGGGTTCATTTGTATTAAATGCCCAGTAAGATTTACTTTGAAGTAATAGTTCTGGGATAATATTTGGTACCTAAGAGAAGACAAGGAGAAGAGACATTCTTTTGCCAAACTTAAAGTTCATCAGAATTCCTACAATATGGATTTAGAACAGAACGAAACTTTTTGGAAGATTTTGTTATATTTAGCTTTGGCAAACCATGCTGTTTTCAACTGCCTCCTATTCCCCAAAGAATCCTGAAAGTAAAAGAGAAAACTGTTTCCAAATAAGAATAATTATAGCTTGCATAACACAGTCTTGCATTCAGTTACAAAGTCAGAGAAACCAATCAGGGCATCTTGCTTGTACAAACATCTTAAACTGCAGGAAGAAATGTTTCATTATACCCTGAGTTTCACAAAATATACGGCTTCACTTGGTTCCAAGTTTGAAAGTTCAAAAGATTCACAAAACCTAAACAATTCTCATACTTTTCCACCACTCCTTTTTGCCAAGGACCTGCCTTGAAAGTGAATTCTTGAGAAAATAATAGAAACATGGAATCATAGAACCTTAGAAACATAGAATGACAGAATCACAGAATGCCCCAGGTTGGAAGGGATCTCCAAAGCTCATCTAGTCCAGCCCCCCTGCAGTAAGCAGGGACATCCTCCAGTGAAAACATCAGAGTTTTGTCCTTGCGCTTATCCAAAATTTTTAATAAGTAAATAATTTTGCAGTGTTTCAGCACTTGTTCCTTTCCTCTCTTTGTTTATCTCATCTTTTTTCAAGCTGCACATGCTTTGTGCACATGGGTGTCCATGCTTCAAGGTGTTTATTTTTTTGTCTGAATAGCATCTAGGGAAACAGGGATCTCTGATTCTCTTGGTGCAACTGCAATACCCTCAATAAACAAAGAATAACCAAACCAGCGGTAGTTAGTTCTTTAGGGCAGGACACTATAATACAGCCCATCCTAAACAACCCTGTCTAGACATGTTTTGGGAATAGGGCCTAATAGGATAATTCTGGGGAATTTTCTTTCTCAAAGCAAAGGCTTGCGGAGCAATGCCCTCCTACTTTAAAGTGCATCTGCCAACACCCTGGGACGCTGCGCCGCGGTGGCAATTATTGAAAAGACAGAATAGACTTGCTGCAGTGCCAGCAAATTCCATCGTGTTGAGAAGGAGGGTGGCAGTCTTGGTAAGAGCCAGATCCAGATAAGCAGAACAACAGCTTTTCAATAGCTGGCGCCCATGGGCTGGTGCACTGTTACGCTACCAGTTGCACATATTAAAGCCCAGCTGCTGGCAAAGATTTTTCTAGTGGTGGAGATCACAGAGGTTCTTGCCTGAAGTTTTGCAGTCAGGCAGGCCAGGGCAGTGTGTGCAGTTAGGGGTGAAATATGTTACAGGCCCTTCTTGTTCAGATCCAGTGTATGGTATGATGGGACAACAGATCTGACAGTAGTTTTTGTGGATATCCACAATCTGGGATACCTGCAGGACCTGCCGCACCCTCATTGCCTATTTGGAAACCAAGTCACCATTTCCAAGTAACTGAATGTCCCTGCAGAAAACTGTAGTTTCAACTCTCCACACTTCACCTCCACTTATTTTAAAGTAGGAAAATATAAAGATATTTTCTCAGGTGCTACCATTTCAAGGAAGCAGAATTACTGGGTTCTTGCACAGTCATGTTGGAATCCTGTAATGCAACCTACCATAAAGATAATCTAATCTGGTTTAAAAACAGCTTCTATTTTTGCAGTGGTGATGAACTTGGTGTGTCCACAGAACAAGCACTGAGTGATCTGCAAATCCCAGGACCAATTGCAAGGCAGGAGAAATTTTCATTTACTGTTTTTGTTTCCTTTCTGTGAAGGTCAGAGACCACAAGAGTCATGACCATGCTATTCCTTCCACCTTGGTAAGCCAACATAGGGATCAGATTCATCTTACTGATAGGGACACCCAGTGCAGGTGGCTGGACAGAGGTGTCTCCATGTGATTTAGGAGCCCAATGGAGATTTAGATAAATTGCTGACAGAATCTAGGCAGGGATCCAGCTAGTCAGATGTAGATGCCTGATACAGAAAGAGTTATGTTACTCTCCAGTTACTGACCACATTAACTAGGTGTTTGAATCAGTTTTCTAAATACAGATGTCTAGTGGATAAACTGTGTGCAAGAAGTGTTGGCTTCATTGGCTGTGGATGGAAATTAACCCTGGTGGTTTTTATGGAGAATACATCTATGGGTGGTTGATGAGCTTCATCATAGAGAGGAGGGTGGCAACTCAGTCCTTACAGAGCAAGCAGTCTCTACTGAATCACTTTGACAAATATACAGAAGGACAGACAGATGTTTGTCCCACTCTTCAGATTATGACAGCAAGAGTTTTATCTTCATTCTGAGACATTCCCTGCCAGCCCAATGTGTCCATGTGTTACTTAGATAATTAGGGATAAATTTCTCCAGTTTTTTTTCCTGGTTCCTCTTCTTCCAAATACAAGAAAAAGCCTGAGTTTGAACATTCCCAGGGAATATTTACAAAAGACAAAGTGAATTTGAGCAGGCAGCTCTCTACTGTTGGCATTTTTAGATTTATGAATTCCTGCAGTTTGTGTTTATTACCAGAGGAAGACACTGACCAGTTCCAGCATGAGTAAGACCCAGGTCCTGTAGACACAGGTGACACAGTGTGCTGTACCCTTCATGATTTACCCCGAAGCCCTGGTCACCACCAACACACCTTTGCTGCCTGCTGGGTCATGGGGATCCCATGTGTCCAGGAAGCTTAAGAGTGACATCGAGAGCATGAGGCCATAGCCTGGGCAGCTGGAGCACCAGGACTGTGGAGCATACAGCCTATCCCTACAGCATCAACCCAGACAGAGATCTTTCCCAGACATTCTCATAACCACCTTAAACTATCCACAGTTCTTCCCAGACATCAGGAACTTTGGGAGCACAAGCTGGATAGTTGGGGAAATCCAAAAGAAAGAGTAACTGTTTGGAAGGCAACACCTTGCTGGCCCACCAGCCACCTTTTTGGCTCTTGTATTTACAAGAAGGCAGGCCAACAGTGTAAACCCTGAAGAAATCCCTCTTAACAGGGACTATGTTGGTGAAGAGCACTGACAGGCAGGAGAAAGCCTCTGCTAGAGCCAGGAGTGCCAATAAGGTTTAATGTGGGACAAGCTCTTGTCAATCACCTTCCATCAACATTTTCCACATTGGAAGCATTTTACACTGAAGATTTTCTTAATTGTGGTTTACTCTGTGTTCAGAGCCGAACGCAGGAACTTATTTTGTTTTGGGCCATGGCTCAGTTTGAAGAATAAATTGCCTTTGGGTGGACACAGGAAGGGAGAAGGGTACATCGTGTCCTCCTGAGTTACCCCTTGGCTTCCAGGTCAGACTCAGGCAAGAATAATAAACAAGACCAAGCCCCAGTTCTTGTCCTGCCTGAATTCCCATGGCATGTGTTGGACTCACGTGGCTCCTACCTGAGACCAGAGAGCTTTGGAGCAAGTTGCAATAGCTTTGGTTAGTGCCTCCCTGCTGCCCTGCACCTCTTGCTGTTATCTGCTGTGAGAACAATGACAGAAAAAAATTTCTCTCAGAGGAGAAAACATCAGAGATGTTATGAAATGTGTTCCTGGCACTTCCCCTCACTCCACAGTGGGTGGAACAGGAGCTTTCCCTCTCTTACCTGGCTCATCTTTTCATGAGGATCTTAAATCTTGCTGGAGGGGATTGAAAAGTCTCCAAGCTGGAAATGTCTGAGTGTCTTGCAGACTCGTGGCTCCTTCAAAATTGTCTCCGTGCTTGTGCCCTGGCCCTACTCATCTGTCACCAGGGCAAAACACATCTGCCCACTTTTCCCATGAGTGCAGTGAAGCTCGTTTACCTCTGCCTGGCCCCAACTTGTTTCAGGTCAGATTAAAAGCTACATAAACCTCACGCTGCCTTTTTAATGCATAGATGTGGGTTGATTACCAGGGAGCAATCACTTTACTTTGCTTTTTTGGCAAGGGATAAGGAAAGAGGGGGAGGAATACACTGGAGAGGGGTGATCTGCTCTATCCACAGATTAGGAGCATCTCAGATAAACAAAGTGAATCAGAAACTAAGGTAACAGTTGCAGTTAATATCACAGGAAATGTAATTTCTTTTCCTGGACTTTGTGAGGACAGTGATGCCGATACATTCATGGGAACAGCCTCATTTTTGAAGCATGCCAAAATCCAAGATTTATCAGCTCCATCACTGGTGCCCAGTGACAGGACAAGGGACAAAGGTCACAAATTAGAACACAAGGAGTTGCACCCAAACATAAGCAAAAACTTCTTTTCTTTGAGGGTGATAGAGCCCTGGCCCAGGCTGCCCAGAGAGGTTGTGGAGTCTCCTTCTCTGGAGAGATTCCAGAACTGACTGGACAATGTGATCCTGGGCAACCTGCTCTGGGTGACCCTGCTTTAGCAGGGGGGTTGGATGAGATGATCTCCAGAGAACCCTTAAAACCCCCACCATTCTGTGATACTGTGATCCCCAGTTTCTAGCTGTCAAGATGCTGGACAGCTGAGGTGAATCCTTCCACCCCAGTAGCTTCAGGATGTTGCAGGCTGTTTAAAATAAACTTGTCAGGGAGGTAAAGGCTGCAAAAGTACTAATTCCAAGGATTTAATGAAAATAAGTAGCCAGAATGAAGACAGAGAACATAACAACATCCCTATTGAGGAAAGGACTGTGACAATGAACTCAGTCCTTCCAAGGCACTAAAGAATTTAAATTAAAACCTGAGGTGGATGAAAAGACCCACTGCAACTCACAGACACTGAAAGTCCAACCACAAGTTTCAAAACAACAAATCCAGGCAGGTTCTGTCATCCAGGAACAGCTTGTTTAGCCCTGATTACAATAAAATGGATTTAGAAATAGTAAATAAACCTTCCCTCTCACCCCACCCAGCTTAGGATCTGTTAGAGGCTGAGATGGTCTTACATTTTCATAGATGCCTTTCACAATAACCTGAAGGCTTTGGGCTGCAGCTGCTCAGGCTTGATGGTGAATTTGTGATGATGAACACAATATCATTAAAATACCTTTCTGTGATTTGACTACCCATAAACAATACAGAGGTGGTGTGCTTACTCAATGATTCATTTTTAGACCACTTCAAGGAAGTAATATTCAAAGTTATAGCTTCTGCAAGTATGGGGAGATGAAGGTCTCTCTCTCTGTTCTTCTTTTGGAGAAAAGGCATGAAAACCTGGTAGGAGGAGATCTGGAAGAGTATGCTGAAGGAATTTATGGAGTCCTGAAGATGAAGCAAAATGTTGTTCTAGAGGAGGTTTTAAACCATACAAACTAAAATGATCTGAAGCACTTCACCAGTTGCATCAGAAAGGAGAAGAAACAAAGCAGCTGAGGTTTCATGTCAGGAGAAGGAGAATCTTCCAGGTCTGGACATGGGAGCTGCAGGCTAGTAAAGTCACTTAATCAGCAATTGTACAAGGAATCCTTGGAACTTAATGGAAAGCCTCAGCTCTCCCACTGAACAGGAGTAAGACAACTCTTGGAGAAGACTGGTGGTGTCAGGGCTGCATGAAGCCAGGCTATGGCAAGGTGCAAATATTTAAATGTCCAGCTGTGAGTCCCCATGTTACAATCAAAGGTGTGAAATGGATTTACAGCTCCTTTAGTAAATTCCTGTTATTAAAGTCCTTGGAGAACTGGGTAATGCTCCCAGTCCTGGCATTTATTTCATTCTGTCCACCCTTTCTTGTTCATCTTCTTTGTCCACCTCGTCCCCTTCTGGATGAAGTTTCCGGGAGAAGTGACCAGCACACTCATCAAACCTCCTTTCTGGGCTCTCCTGTCTGGAAAGAGACATTATTGGGGGTGTAGCTCCATCTACTGCCACAGAGGGAAATGACAGTCCTCTGGCAGTATCTGTCTTGAGCCCTTTTACTGCTGCATTAAACAAATTACTCAGCATGGAAATGATGCTCTCGCCCTTTTTTTCTTTTTAGAAGAAAAAAAAAAAAAGAAAGAAGAAAGAAAGGAAAACAATAAGGAGCCAATTATAATTTCTCAACATTCAAAATCCCAGTGAAAATATTTCCAGAAAAGTTGAAAATAACAATATGCAAACTCTTTTTTTAGTGACCAGATCTCCAATTCACCCTAGAAAAGCCATTTTGTCTGCCATAATTATCCAAAATTGAAGAAAGTTCTGGAAATCATGGTCCAAAACACTGTAGTTTAACCTTACAGAAGAAACTCAAGATACATGGGTTGGTCATGGGCAGTGGGATGGGTTAGCTTTCAGTGAGTTAGTTTTCATATGAGTTCTGTTACTGAAGAGATGAGGACCTAGTGTAAAATACTGTTTGGTTCTCCTTGTACCCAACATGGAGAAGATGACAACTCCAGAAGGAAATTCATCTTGGATGCTTGGCTGAGGGTTTCATGTCTGTCTCTCTCTCTGAAGAGCTACAGTTGGTGAAAGGAGAAGCAAGAGATAACCAGCACTGGAAACAAGACCTTTTAACTGTGATAGTGGAACCAACTCACATGGGACAGTGTAATTGGAAAGGAAATATGGATTGGGTCTCTTCCCCTTAAACATACAGTCTTTTGGACTTGAGTGTGAAGGAAAAGCTCTTTGTTGGGCCAAGTAGGACTACGTGGGTCTGGAGAAGGGAAAAAGCTATAGGTCATGAGCTGGGGCATGCTGGATATAGATTGTCAAAGGGTTACTCTTGCCAAGAAAACCATCCCCAGATCCCCTGTGACATGTTCCTGGTATCATGATGCTGTCCTACATCTTGGTGCAAGTTCTCCATCACTTGAAGTCATCCAAGAAAGTAACAGCAGATATGGACCAGTTGCAGCACTTGTGGGGTATAATTATTAGGCCGTATTTATTTGTTGGTTTGTTTTAGGGTTTGGATGGTTTTTTTAATGTTTTGTTTTGGTTTTATTTTCATATCTGAGAATCATTCTAATCCTTATCAAGGACAAATCAATATCAGCAATGTTATTAATGACACAAAGCCAGTGAGAGCAGAGGAGTTTCCACCAGTTCAGGAGAAAAATCTGGCTCAAGGATATAACCCAGGGGATTTTTCTTCTAATGCTAAAGCAGATTCTTGTCTGGTTCAAAACAAAGAGGTGATATTTGTTTGTCTCATCTCTCATTTCCCAGCTCTTTTTTGCACTAGAAAAGGTGTAGCTATACCCCAATAATAGTTTCACATCACACCAGGAGCAACTCCCAGGAGATGTAAGGCAAGATTTCCAAAAGGGTTATGCAGAGGTAGGAGAAGGAGTATAAGATGCAGGTATGGTTGTAAGAAGCCCTTCCAAGAGTAAAAGGCACCTAGTAGATATGAAGGACCTGCTGAAAATCTAAACTTTTATCCTGTATCCTCTGAAATATTCAGAAAAAAGTTGACCACAGATTTCAGCATCACTGGGACTCCTGAGGGACACATGCTATGGTTCCATTTGGATTCAGCAGTGGTCACTGGTAATACTTGTATTGATTACAACAAAAGCAGAAGCCAGTCTAATTTTGCAGAGTGGAGGGACAGTGCATTGGCCACCAGAGACAATGACAGCCTTTCTATTGACTTCACTGGGCTCGGGGTACGGCTGTGAAAGCTGGTCTTGTGTTGCACAGAAAGGGAAGGGCTTTGGGACTGCATAGCTCCAGGGATTAGTGATGAACAAAGAGCCTTTAACTTCTAGGTCACTGCTCCAAACCCCTGCCAAGCTTCTGGCGAGTCAATGCTATGACCATTTATACAGAGGCAGCTGATGAATGAGTTTGACAGTTCTCGGCATGGTCCTGGACAGAAAATGTCCATATCATTGCAGAGTCAGTCTTCTGTACCTTCTTTTAAGAATCAAAGGAAATTGTGAGATAGATCATTTTGCTGCTGGCAGTATTCCCAGATGTGTGGTACCAGCTGGCAGAGAGCACAGCAGTGCTTGACCTTTGAGGAAAGATGCCTCAACTTATCTGTCTGGCCATTGATGTGACCATGACAACATATTCCTGCTTAGCATCTGGCCCAAAGGTTTCAGCTGGTGATGAATCAGATTAAATGAGGAGCTGTAAGGATGTGAATTTCTGACCAATCCATGTTGACAGCTGTTTCTCCTCCTGGACAATCCCTGCTGATGTCTTTCTCTACCCCAATAGGTCTTGTTCAGCCTGAGGTGTACATACATCCCTGAAGGGCTAGGTGAGTCCTAATTCCCTAGGAGGCTATGGAGCAGGACAGCTTTATATCAGATGGTCTTTGAGCTGGTATTCATTTTTCCCTGCTCAGACATATTGTGATCTTCCATGCTTTAGCCCTGTTTCATAAGATCTTTGAATAATTCCTTCAGGTCTATAGTCTGATGACTGGATAATTTGGGCTTGTAGCCCACTCATCCTCTTCACTAGGAAGGGTTGGACTTAGGGGTAGGACATGAATTGCAACCATGCTATTGAGAGGAATCGTAGCCAGGCTATTGCCTGCTAGTGAATTGCTTTTTTGGCAATTCTAAGTTCCTCACCTCTTTACAAATTATTTCAATCCCATCCAGGGTTTGCCCTTGCTGATGTCATCTGATCTGTGGCAGTAACAGGTGAAGGAGATGGGGCGTGTATAGAAAGAGGCATGACTATCACAGCTTGGAACTCAAACACACAGTGCCTTATCCACAACACTCTGTTGCTTGAGGCTTTTAGCCTTTAGTATCAGTTTTCCTGTAACTCCAGAACCTAACACAAAATGTCACAATATGGGAGACTTCCAAACATATTGTGATCCTTCCCATCTATACCTGGAAAGCTAAATTGGTACCAATATGTAACCCAGAAAAGCAGATGCTGTCTCAGCCACCAGAAGTTCTCAGACTGGGTGTGATTTGTGCCCCAGCAAGTTTCCTTGGTCTACTTTTTTTCTTTATAAGGTGGTCACCTGCTTAACAATTTTTTTTAAAAATCCAGATTTTAGGACTACCAAGCTGTGTGGGTTTGCTTGTAAAGGGCTTTTCTCACCACATTCCCACTCATGCTATATTTATTTAAAAAATACAGGATGTCACAGAAATTGGGACAAAAATAGAGGATTCTTGTGTGACAGTGGAAAAGTATCAGGTAGTTGCAAGCAGACTTTTCAGGAGGTCTCTCCAAACAAGCCACAATGAAGACAAAACAGCACAAAGAAGTAGTTTGGGTATTACCAAAAATCAAGGTAATTGCAGGGAAGGGGTAGCTAAGTAAAGAAGGATGAGGATCTGACCATAGTATTCAAGATCCAGCCACTGAATTGACACACATCTGAGCAATTTTCTACTTCTTAGTTTATTCAGCTCTAACCAGTCATCTATTACCTTCATACCCTGTTAAATTGCAGGCAGTTCTCAGAGGCAACCTAAAATTAGAGATACTTCTAGGGGAGGACTGACTTCTAGTAATGTGTATCTATGCTTTGTAAGGAGGAAACCTGGAGTGGAGACTTCTAGGAATGGCATCAAACCATTTTGTGGAGGCTGAGAGAAGGTTGGTTTGGTTCTGGTTACTGTGTATCAGTAACCAGATGACATCAGTAACATCTTGGTGGTCTTCCCTGTGTGGATGACACATGTGGACTGCAATTCAGATGCAACCAGAATGGCAACTCGAGGCATCTCCACTGATCCAATGGCACGGCTGTGTGAGGGGTGAAAACATTCAGGTTTTGATAGGAAAAAAGCAAACACCTGAGAAAATGTTAAAAGCACACCTCTGCAAGCCACAAGCCCCAGTCCTGCCACAGCAAAGCCCCCATGAGATGGTGAAGACACATATGTGAATGATCTACTCTGCTCTGGGAAGCCAAGAAACTTGGAGTGGGGAGGGGCTAATGCAATGCTGGTCACTGTGAACCTCAGAGTCAAAAAACAGAGAGCAGCTCTGTCTTGATGGAAAGGACACCTGGGTTATGCTTTTAAAGAGTCATCTCCCCAACAAGAAAAGAAATCTCCCTTTAGCCTCGTTTCCTTTGGAAAGAGGCTTATGCAACACCACATGTCCCACCCAGAACTATTGATTCAGTTGACTGAATCACCATCAGCAGAGATGGGGTGTGTCCCAGGGACCTACACTCCCAATGGATTTTGCAAGCAAGTGGCTGGGGTGGAAAGAAGAATCTCTAAGGGCTCATATGAGCTTCTCATGAGGGGAAGGCAAAGTCACTGGGCACAAAGAACCCCCTTGCAAGAGCAGTGGGCAGAGTTGTGTGGTTCATGTCACAGTCACGGGTCCACTGGGTTTAGCCATAGAAGTCAAGCAAGGAAGTTATTGGAACCTACGAGGAATTGGATTCCAGTATTTTCATTAAAATTTGTTGCTATGGCACATCTTTTTCCTAGTGAGTCTCGTGTAATCACATGACTCTGGCAGCACTGAGTCTCTGTCTGCTCCAGCATCCTGGTAGGTCACATCTGTTTTCCCTGTGCTCTTTCTACATTTGCTCAGCTTTGTCCAGTGGTTCAAGTCTCAGGTAGATCACTTATTAGCTTTTCCTTAGAGAGGGGCAAAGAGCTGGCCTAGGAATTTTCATTGCATCCACAGTGGATTTAGAAGTGTCTCCCAAACGCTGACTGTGTTGGGAACGCTGCAGACACAGCAGATCTGAATTTGGTTACAGTATAATCCTAGACAGTGCATTTTTTGTTGCTCGTTTTTGCTCAGCTTGTATTGCATTTGCCATCTGGCACTTTCTGCTTGGACTAATGAGGATTTTGCTGGGCATTGTGGCATTAACCCAGCTCATCTAGGCAAGGGATGATAGGCATCATCTCCTACGGAGACTCATCACGGGACTTAACTGTGGTTGTCACTATCCCATGGGGAATTTTCTCCCCTGGATGACAGTTGAGTTCCCGAGAAGTATATGACAGCATCTTTGCTTGCAGCTCTCATACAACGTGGGTTTAACCCTGCTCGCTTGAGCCAGGCTGCCAGAAAGACATTTTAGCTTATCCTTCTCGGTATCCCCAAGATTTCTTGGCAAGCTTCATCAACAGAGGATCCAAAGTGGCCTTGTTTTAAACAGCCCAAGAAGTAGAAACAGTGTAAAGCTACATGCAAGGCTGGCTATCGGTGGATGGCAGCACCATCTTGTGTTCATTTCGGGAGAAGGGACAGAGACTGCTTTCATTACTGAACAGCCTACAGATTCTCAGTCTCTTTAAGCATCCCTCCTGAGAAAAACAATAAAAATTGGCAAACGCTGCATCGACAAAAAGAAAAGGCAAAAGGTCCAGGCCAAGCTCCAAGCCTCTGTTGCACCCAGGGTCTCCAGCCAGCACTATTCTTTTGTTTGCACATCAGAACTGTGTCTGTGACATTTGTATCCTGGGAGGTGCTTCGGTTTCGTGCTCATTCCTATAACATATACTCTGGCAAGGCACGAGAACCACCCTTTAAACTCAGACAGATGAGAATTTTCCCACCCTGTAAAGTTTCAATGCATAGAAACTTTGCATTATCTAGTCTGATGGGCTCTATCTGGACTTGATTATCACATTATTAAATCCAATCATCAGTTCGTTCCCAGAAACAGTTCTTGGAACAATTATAGACATTTTCAGCCTGTTTTAAAAGAGACTTTGTACAAAAAAAAAATCTTTTACCCCAGGCCATTGACACAGTACAGTGAGATTAATTAATGACTCCTATTATTCCACACTTCCATATTGGAATAGATGTCCCATGCCTCTTCCCCCAGGTTTGTAACCTCTGTGTATCTCCTGCCTCCAGGTTCTCCATAGGTAGGATCAGGTCTCACTTATTTGCAGAGCAGCACCAAGACCCATCAGTTTTGATGTACCAAGTCATACTGTAGGCATCTCTATGTGACGATGGAGGGGTGATGGAGAATGGGAGGGACTGAGATGTGTGTAGGAAAATAAGATAACACGAGGGGGAAGCAAAAAGCAAGTACCTCCTTGGGGTATGAGATTCCACCCACATGGTCAAAGACATTCTCAATATCACTGATGTGTTTTGCTCACCAGACTGTCAGAGAAAATGCCTTAGGGGAAATGGTAGGAAAGATGGATCCACCTTAATCACAGAGAAAGAGAGCATAATTTTCTGAGTTCCTGGAAAAAGTCTGCAGGAGAGTAGGTCTGCAAAACTCTTTTGGGCACATCCACATAACACACCCTCTGCTAATGTGAAGCAATGGGACCATGGCACTCACTACTCTACAGCAGCTGGGCAGGGCTGACTACTAGGTCCCTAGTAACCCTTTTTGGGCCCCTGCTCAAAAGTGTCTTCCCAGACTCAGCCTAGTTCTGGGGCTCTGTTTCCCTACTCCCTGGACTTAGAGACCAGTATCTTCTGCATTGGAAAATTAACTCCAAGTTTGTAGAAGCTGGCCAGGAAAATGCATCACTGCCAGATTAAATCCTACCCAGTGAATTTGTACATATCAAAAAGGTGTTCCTAGAAATTTTTAAACATATTATTCTACATAATTTCAACTGTGCTGTCACCTAGGTGCCTGGTTTTGATCCTAGGCCTGCAATAGACATTTGCAAGGGAAACCAGGTGACATTTGGCCAGATGTGAAGCAATGACAGATTTGATGCTGGTTGCAAAACACTTATGTCACAACTGTGGCTTGTCAAAACAGTGAGATTAGAGACCACAGTTTAGAAACAGTGATAAGATTGTCCATGTATTATTATTTTGTTTGTATGCAATATGTTTTGAAGAGTAACTAGGAATTCCCACTGTGGACCAGGTCCCTCTAGACATGCCCACACCAGTATAGGTATACACTCCATGTATAGCTATGTAGATAAATACTTCTCAAGCATGCTGGGAACACTGTTGGCTACTGTTCCATGTTTGTGAAATGTCAGAACATTCCCTGGCACAAATTTGGTCTATTTCTACTAAGAGTCACCCCTGAACCATTCCCACATTTGGAAATTAGTCCAGTCCAGGGACCATTCCCAGCTGGAAGTTTGCTCACAGCCTTGCTTTGGTCGCTGGCAGGTCAGTAGCAGAGCTGAGCCACAACATGCAAAGGTGGTCCCGGTACATAGGAGCATCCCCTAGTGTACTTAGATTACTAGTATGGATGGGTTTAACTCCATCACACTGGAAAGATGAGAAGTATTAAAATCCAGATGGAAAACAGGAGAGGAGACATGGATACAGGAGCAGGGAAACTGTGAAGAAATAGCAGCTCTGTTTTGGGAATGACCTTGTACCCATTCTCATTTCTTTGCACAATTTCAGGCTTTCTAACCTGTCCAGAAATCTTATCCTATGAGAAACCTGTGATAAACTGATTGGTTTTCCAAACCAACCCTTTCTGGTGCAATGTGGTTTCACCACCACATTTGCAGGCAGTTTTGCTCATTGCAGCCAGGCAGTTTCACCCTGACTGCAACTACCTCTCGTGGCAGGATGGTGCTGGGAAACTTCTCGCCTCTGCAGAGCTTGCCCAGCAAGTGGTGAGGTAACCCTGCTCTGATGAGTGGGAAGGAAGTTTTGCACTGATCTTACCAGCTGTGTTGCCCACCAGTCCATGCCAGTGTGGGAGAAGATAATGCAGCTGGAGACCACTTGTGAAAACCTTCCCTTCCAATATCAGCCACATGGTTTAGGCACTGTTGGAATGACTCTCAATTATTTCTAACCTAGGGACAGGACAGACTGTGATTGTACCTTAAAAAACCCCCCCAAAAACAAAAACAAAACTTTGACAGTTTTGCTTCAGCTGAGATTTTTCCAGACAGATTTTCTGAATTGCTGTCACCAGATTATGGGGCCAGAGTTATCAACAACTGTTACTAGATGGATTTAGGCTTAATGAGGGAATTCAGGAGTGGAGGCTGGAGATGAACAGATATATACATGAGGACAATCGATCAGTGTGTAGCAAGGAGACAATTTCCATCAATGAAGGTTTTTGATGTCACAGTGGCCTCAAGGAGAGGGATAAAGAGGGTTGGAAAGACACTGAGAGTAAAGCTATGTGAATTGGGGAGGATGAGCAGAAAGGGGACTGGCTGCTGGAAGAAAGGGCGCATCTGAACATGTAATGCTGATAGGAACTGGGACCCCTTTTAGGGCAGCATAGAAAAGCCTGAAGGTTTTGCTTCCAATCTGCCCAGTGTCATGAGCCTTACCACTGGCTTCTGCTGAAGCCAGGCTTCCTTAGTCATTTTAAGCCTGCAGGACAGAGATAACGCCTTGTTACCCTGATGTGAGCAGGGGTGGCAGTTGACAGTTCTTGCTCCCCCTGAGCTTAGAGAGGCCCCTGGGGGAATGGGTGATTCCCACAATATGAATCTGAAGAGACATCACCACTGCTCAAACAGCTTCAGGCTTTTCTGCAGGGGATGATGTTAGGGTTGGCAGTTATTTGGTATGGCTTCTCAGCAGCAGGAAAGTAGCTTTGATTGCCAGCTCATTTTATTGAAAACAACAAATGGGTGCCAGATGGAAATGAGTTCTGGTCTCCCCAGTTCAAGAGGGACAAGGAAATACTATAGAGAGAGTCCAGTGGAGAGCTACAAAGATCATGAAGTGACTAGAACATCTCTCTTATGAGGAAAGGCTGAGAGCCCTGGAGCTGTTTTGCCTGCAGAAGAGAAGCCTGAGAGGGGATCTTATGAATGTTTATAAATATCTGAAGGGTGGGTGTCAAGTAGAAGGGGCCAGTCTCTTGTCAGTGGTGCCCTGGGATAGGATGAGAGGTAATGGTCACAAGCTGAAACATGGGAAGTTCCACATCAACAGGAGGAGAAACTTCTTCACTGTGAGAGTGACAGAGCCTGTCGCAGGCTGCCCAGAGAGGTTGTGGGGTCTCCTTCTCCGAAGACTTTCAAGACCCTCCTGGATCTGTTCCTGTGTGGGCTGCCCTGTGTGTGGCCTGCTCTGGCAGGGGGGTTGGACTCGATGATCTCCAGAGGTCCCTTCTAACCCCTACCATTCTATGATTCTCTGATTCTATGACTTTCATGCCCAACCTCAAATGGATTCATCAGCTGTACAAGTGAAGTGGATGTATAACACTAAGACACTTACAGTACTCAGGAATTATGGTTCCAGGCATAAAAGTACCCTAAATTTACTCCATCATGGCAATTACTGTCAAATAGGTACCGTGGATATTGACTCTAATTTCAAGACACACAACTGATATTCTTTTACGTTTACCTTCCATGCATATTTTAGCAAACGAGTTTGCTGGTAGAAAACTCCACTCAAATAGCTAATTAAAGTAACTCATTAGGGAAGCACGTTTCAAATTTGCAAGCACAAAACACAGCATGCTGCAAATACTCCCTAAGTGTAACAGTCATCCAGGTGGGCACAATAAAAACTGTGGTGACCAACCTCACTTTGGCTCATGGTGTTACAAGGATGACCAGCTGGCAATCACATATCAGCAGGCTTGGTCATCCAGAGCAACAAAATATCCCTTTAACTCCATCATTTTCTCAGAAAAAAAAAAAAAAACAAACCACTAACTTGGATTTTCTTATTTCTCTCTGCCTTGCATGGGAACTGCTGTTGGTTGTGCTAGAAGAAGAGACTAAAAGCAATAGTGTCAAAGCTTCGTCTGGCAGGTTTATTCTGATGAAGTGAAATGGTTCTTGAAATAAAACGAAAATGGAGAAAAAAACCAACCTCCTCCCCCCTTGTGAGTCAGAGAGCAACAGCCTTGAGAGAGGGTTTGTTTCTTTGGGAAGGTGTGACAGGAGCACAACATAAAAGGTTGTTAGCTGAGTCAAGACATGTTCATTTTCTGTGGGTACATCCCTTGAACCACCAGGATCTGTTGGACTTGGCCTGTCTCCTCAGATCATTTTAAGCATATATATTGCCTTCTCATCATTGATCTCTATCTGGGCATCCCAGCTGTAACCACTACTGTAACCACACCAATGACTGAGGAGCTTCTTTTCCTCCAAATAGATGGCTTTGTAAAACCCTCTGGGCTTGGAGAGGTGTGATCACAATGGTGTTAAACTGGAATTAGTCTCATTTGATATCATGGGTGAAGATCACCCACCACCCCTGTCCTAGCTGCTACCTTTTGTCCCCTTCTCTCCTTTGTCAGGAAGACACTGACACAAAGTGTTTTGAGGAGAGGATGATGACAGTAGATGGGTATTGCTGGATCTGGCCTTTTCTATCTAAAGGTGTTAAGGAGGGAGCTATTTAGAGCCAGTACAGCATCATCAAGTACAGCTGAAATTAGATTAGTGTCCTTGAAGGCCTTCTCTGAAATTGTGCTGGAAATGCATTGATTATGTGTCAACTCAGTACATTCTCTCATGCCATTGTTTGGTTTTGAACTTGTCCTTTTTGAATCTGACTCAACTATACACAAGGGTGATCTACTTGCAACATGGTTTGAGATTTTCTGTTTCAGAGAAAAAATGTCTCCTAACTATTAAAAAAAAAAAAAAAAAAAAAATCTGGTGCTATTGCCATGTGAATAAGTAGTTGTAGTTACAAGGAAAAGGAGTTCTGAGAAGAGAGGACATTTCTCTGGCACACAAGAACTAGGAAGTTCATAAGAAGTTATCTGCAAGACCAAACTTCAAAGCTGCAGACTATTTACAAACTCAGACTGTTTACAAACTCACCCTGTTTACAAGCTCAGACTGACAATGAGCAAATCTCTGCAATTTTAGCTTGTTTGATATTTCTTTTCATTTACTTACGTTCTCAGTCTGAGGAGGAGAACTTCAGGAGAGACAAAATCCATAGAGAGAAGTACACCTTTACTCACTCTCAAATCACTACCCAACAGAACATTATGGGGAATCTTAAAGTGGACATGAGTCTTGGATTGAGGTTTACCTCTGTGCTGAACACTGTGAATTCATGATTTGAAGATACAGGACAAAGTTATCCTGTAATTGGAGTGTTCCCTTTGGCCAGAAGAGTTGTTAATTCAAGTTGTTGGTCAAATAGGGATGCCTAGAGATGAAGTATGTTATGGACCCAGAACCAGTGGACAAAGGGAAGATTTACAGTGAGACCATCACCCAGCTAGGCTAATAAAGTGCAAATGAAGACAACTGTTGCAAAAGATCAGGCTACAAACAATGAGATGGCTGCTCCTTGAATAACTGACTCACAAATGAGGTGGTGATAACTGAAAGTCTGTGCATAGATAATTCTTGAACAGAAGATGCTGTGTTTTGTTTTTCCTCCTCAGTATTTTGACTTTTTAGTTGGCTCCAGAGCTCCAATGACCAGATGCTGAATATGCAGCTTCAAAGCTTCTGTCTTTGCATATATTAGTTACCATGCGGGGAAAAGTGAAAAGCTTTATTTTTTAAGTTCCAATTATGTCTAGAGAGCCCATCCAAGGCTCATCTGAATTTTGCTAGATGTGCAGATATAGAGAGACTAGATCCGTGCCAGAGAGCTTAGGGTAATCACATTTGCCATATAATCTAATGTGTCTTCATATTTCCATCTTCCACTTAAAGGAAGTTAAATATCTCAATATCCTGGAAAAACAAGGCAATGAGTTACAATCTGATACCTAAGTTCTACCTTATTCCATAAAGTACTATTTCTGATCAGCTGGCATCTCTGAAGGCTTTGAAACACCAGTGGGAAACAAAAGACACATGGACTCAGAAGGACTTTAAGTTAATTCTGGCTTGAGTAACTGTTTTTACCTGTGGGCCTGGGTATCTAGAGGATTCAGTGATGGGTTTTGTGAGTCACGGGCTCTTCCATTGTTTGAGTGCTGCTGGAAACACAACTGTAACAAGCTAGCCATCCACAAGAAAGGCAAGACACACATAAGAAGGGACGTGGTTCACAAGAAGTCAGATGGCTTTTTGAATGCTCATGCACATTTCCTTGGTTGGGTTTAACTCTTACTGTGCTCTTTTGTGCATCCATGAGGTGTCTGTCCTGTTGCTTTTCCTTCACTACACGTGTTTTTTACTAGTCTTTGATTTTCCCTTCATCTTCAGAATTTGTTTACAGACATCCACATTTAATGAGATTAAAAGAAAATACTGAATAATTCATTTGAATGAATAACTGAACTGCAGTGACCTTTATGTTAATAAAAGTGCCCCTTTCCTCTGTGCAAACACTTTAGCCTTTGTAAAGCAGGGAATTCACTGCATCTGTTGAATTCGTAAGTGGCTTTGTTGTTGTTGGGGCTTTTTTGGTTGTATTTTGTTGTTGTTGTTGTTTTGTTTTAAATAACTGCCTAATTGCTGGAACCTGCATTGTGTTCCTCCTGCTGACTCGCTGGTTTCCAAAAGCTCTGCAATGAGTGTGACATCTTTAAACACCACAGAACACCACTGGACATAATCTGCAATGATTCAACTCACGTAAAAGAACGTGTGGGTAGAAGTATCCCAACTGAATACATCAGCCTCCATACCTCCAGCCTCTGTGCCTTACACTGCATGTACTATTTGATTCTAATACTATTTCCTATCCATAAAAAGATTTTGCCTTTGTTTCAAAAGTCATGTAATGAGTGTGGAATTTGGCTAGGGCAAAATAGCCCAAGCTCATTAAAATGAGTAATTCCAATTTTTGCCTCTAGCCAGATATGAAGTATTGACAGTAACTATAAAGTTGTTATATAGGGTACCTTGTAGAGGGTAGCACATTGCTTGGAGTTATAAAAGAGTGTAAGGACAGAAATCCATGCAATAAAAAGTCCCTAAATCACTGTCTGGTAAAAAAATATCTGAACATTGTGCAAAGATGGGAATTCAGAGAGAGTCGAAGTTAATTCTGTGATTCTGCCATTTGATGTCAATTTTAAGGCAAGTCTTTCCATTGTGGTCGACATCATTTCCTCATCTGTAAAATGAGGAGAGTATAATGTAATTTTATTGTGCACTTAGGCCAAGCTCTTCAGGAATTAGGTGATTTTTCATCTGTGCATCTAAAGAGTTGAACACAAGAGGGCTTTTCTTCTGGGTGAGATCTCTAGATAGTGTTGCAAAATAAATAATCTGTGAGTGTTCTTGTGTTTATGTGAAAAATCTTTTTATTTGCTTTTTTAAGGCTGTTTGAGTGTTTACTTGTAAGAATGTCTTGCAGAAAGTTAAGTTGTCAGGAGAATTGGTGAGAATAAATATTCATGAGAATACTCTCACTGCAAATGCTTTTGTGGCCATCTGTAAAAGCTTTTTTATTATTCAAACAATGCTGAGCTTTTTGCAGATAATTTGCCAACAGAAAAGAAAAAAAAGAAAAAGGAAAGGAGTTTTTTTTTTCTCCTTTTATTTTTTTCAGAGACAGCTGAAGCTGTAGAAGCACACTCATCATTGCTGGTGTGTGATCTGATATCCAACCTGTGGCACAAATAGCAAGGAAGGAGTAATGAGAACATCACTATCCTTCGAGCAGAGAGAGAAAAATGTTTGCACCAACTATTTTAAATAAAGAACAAATCAGTAAAACTACCACCTGTTGGTGAATAATTGAGGTAAACAAATAAAAGATCCTCAATTTATCAAATAACTTGCTTATTTCAGCAATTTCTTTTAATGTTGGTGTGATGCCTTAGTGTTGTTACACAGCATCCTTCTGCTCAAAAGGAAAATTCTTCATTGTGGGAATTTCCTCCTTGTTTTTAGATGTTAATCAGGAGTAATATGACCTAAGTAACTTCTTTGTTGGTCTTTTTATCTGTGTTTTTCATCATCATATTAGTAGAGCATCTTCAAAGTGCTGAGGCTTTATACTTACCTCTCTAAAGAACACTTTTCATCTCTTTTGTGCAGGAAAGGAATTGTGCAGATGTCATATCAGCCCTTTGCTAAGAGCACCCTGGAAATCTCTGGCAAATCTAGGAAATGGAATTTTACCCAAATCCCTTCTGTATTGCCATTAGCACAAAACTATCTTTTCTGTTATCATTCTGTTCTTCCTTTATATTGTGTTTGGAGATGAAAGGGAGGAAAAAGGGGGAGGATGCCTCTGTTCTTGGATTTCTTCCCTGTTCAAGGGCTTCCCACCATGACTGGAAAATATTTGTGCTCCCTGAGGGCTATTGATCTGACCCAGCTGTGAGTTTTCCCATTATTTTTCTATTTCACAAGTGTTTCGCTAAAAATGACTAAAAGGTTCAGTGTGCTGTTAAACTCCATACTACCCTTCAGCAGCAAGTTCCATTCATTTCATACAAAGTTATTTCAACTTTTTTAATTGGTTTTGATTTTTGGTTGGGTTTTGTTGTTTTGGGTTTTTTTCTTATGAGAGTGTTTAGGAATTTTTGCTTCACTGCACTGATCTGTATTCCAAGACCCCTTTTTTTATTTTGTAAAAATATCCTACTCCTCAGCTTGAGTTATTATAATTTTGAACACTTCTCATGGACTGACTTAGTCTCTGCTGCAAACTTTGTCCTGATTCTGATTGATCAGCATAGACATAAATTGGGAAAGCAGTAATGGTTTCAAACTGAAAAAGGGTAGATTTAGATTAGAGATAAGGAATAAATTCCTTACTGTGAGGGTGGTGAGACACTGGGACAGGTTGCCCAGAGAAGCTGTGGATGCCTCATCCCTGGAAACCTTCAAGGCCAAGTTGGATGGGGCTTTGAGCAACCTGATCTAGTGGGAGGTGTTTCTGCCCATGGCTGGGAACTAGATGATCTTTAAGGTCCCTCCCAACCCAAACTATTTTTTGATTCTATGATTTTAGGATTCCATAGTTGCATTTACACTAGTGGTAATAGGAGCTCAAGCTCAAACAATTTTTTCTTCCTCCAAATCTCCTCCTTGTTGTCTAACCTTAGAATTTTTATCTATCTTTCTACTTTTGCTGACCATTCACAGTCATGGCAACTCAGAGTAGCTGGGTACTGTGTGGTTAGTGGATGGAGGGACAGATGGATTTTGAGCATGGACTTCACAATGCTCTCAGTTCAGAAGGACTTTATGCATATCAAACCTGAACCAAAATCAGTAAGGATACATTACATCCCTAGCTTTATAGCATGCCCTGTCTTAGACCCCAATCTGATGAATTTACAATGAAAAATAAATTTCCCTCTCTACTTTGAACAAAACTGGCTTGCACTCTGCAGCTCCTGTCCTCCTGCTCTCTCTCTCTCCCATCAATTCTCTTTTCCCTTTCACACATCAGCTGCAAACATCTCATTTGGCTGGGATGTTGAAGGCAGGCTCATCTCTGGCAGTTCCAGACTGTTAATTCAATCAGCTCTTATATCAGCACTAACACAAGCATGTGAAAAAGGCTCTTGAATTTTCATCACCTTGTTAAAAACTCAGATAGATTTCTAGAAGGATTATTTGATTTGCTTCACTAGGTTTTATAAAGGTTTGTACACAGCATTTAAACTATTATTATTTACTTTTAACAAGCTATTTATGTCCTACTCTCAACTGCATAATCAATACTCCTCTCCCATCTGTTCAGAGATCCTGACATCAGCAAATTTCAATTCTCCACTGACTGAGTAAAAAGGAAGGAATAATTTAAGCACAGCAAGTGAATGAGAGAAAAAGAGCCTGAGAGAGATTGATATAAACTAAATCTTCATGTCCAGAGAGCGCCAGGCATTCAGGAATGGTGGATTCAAGTCCTAAACTTGCTGAGGACATTACTGAGAGCATTGAAGGAAGATGCTATGCCTGGGACTAGATTAAAGTGAATTCTATCCCTGACAAGAATAATATTTTGATAGCTATTAAAGCTGCTTGAATGAGTTTTCTTTTGAATTATTTTATTGTGACTTCTGGGGATTTTTGGACTTTGTCCTGGAGCAGACCAAGGGGCTTCACCTGGGCATTTCCAGCTCCTCTGCTGCATGGCTGCAGAAAGTAATTTCTCAAATTGTTTTGGCTCAATGAAATCACCCCTCCCTATGATGGAAGGTGAGAGGATTCTGAACATCTGCAGGGTGCAGAGGGATGTAAGAAGGGCAGATAGGTGACACAAAGGGAAGAGGTCTCAGTCTATTGCTGCCTTGCCACTGTCAAGGTCTCAGGAGATTCCCAAAATGATGGGGACCAAAGGATTCTGGCTTGATTTACCTTGGTGCAAATCTGGAATAAAAACACTAAGATTTTTGAATGAGGTCACTTCAGGATGGGCTGATTTCTCCTTATTCAGAGTTTGAAGGCTTAGTAAGTAAAGGATTGGGGTACTATCTTTGGCCTGTTGGCGTTATCACCAGAACACGGCCAGAGAGAGAACAGAGATCACAGCAGCTGGGTTTGCTTCACAGCATTTTTGGTGCTTGTTATCTAGTTAATAAATATTCAGCACATAGGACAAGGCTTGGTCAGCCCACATGAACTGTAACCTCCATGCAGCCACTCTGCTGCCCTTAGAGCTTATGGTTTAATTAGTGCAGGTTGTGTTCTTCTTGTTCTGATCTCATCTGGAAGGGGACTCATCTCTCCTAACTTGAAGTGACTTGACTTTATGTCCCTACATGGGAGACAGTTCTGGTCCTGTGATAATCAACAGAGACCTCATGAAAACAGGGTTCTTCACCATACTAAACAAGGTTTGCATCGCTCGCAGAGCCACAATCAAATAAAAACATTTCCCAGACTGATCGTCACCATTCTGTTTTAGTGTCTGTCTAAATTCACCCTGTAGGAACAGTGCCAATTGGAGAAGCACAAGATTAATCCAAAATGTCTCATGAAAGGAATAGGCAGATGTTTGGATCTGATTCCCTGGTGTAAACTGGTCATCCTGCTAGGGATGCTGAGAGTTATACCCGTGGTAAGACGTGGTAGAAAGCTGCTTCCCTCTGAATGCTTAGATATTTCATCCAAAACTGAAGTGCTTGATCATAGTTTCACCACCATTCAGTGTCAGTGGTTGAACACTGATGGCAAGGAAGAAATGAGCTACACCATAGCAATCAGACTTTAGTGTTTCTTTATATCAAGAACAAATGCATCTTTTCTCTTGTAGTGGTCCTTTTCAGCCCTACCCTGTATCTTGAACTCTCTCAATCAACTTCTCAGCGATGTCTAGACCCAAAATTTTTGGCAGATTTTGGGTGGAAGAGATCTTATTCTTGCCTATGCTCCTGTGCTGATCAAGAACCACAACAGAGCTCCCAAGAAGTCCACTGAAGACCCTCCATTTGGAATATAGGAAGTGATTCAAGATGTTTGCTGCTGCTAAAAACAGTGGCTTGAGCTGATAGAGCTGTCTCCTTTTAGTCAACATAAGTGCATGAAAGCATTACTGCTTTTCAGACAAGGCATTTAATTGAAATCTTAAGGCAATGACTCATTTTAGTAAGTTCAAGCCCTGCTTTTGGTGCAAAGATGTTTTTCAGCCCAAACCTACTGTGGTCTTTTATGAAGACTTCCTATTTATTCCTTTCTTTTCAGTTCACTCAGAGAAAGAGAAGCAAGTGTATGATTTGTTGTGTAGAGAGCCCAGCACAAACCAACAGCTAGCATACCTCTTCCCATCTGAATTCCAGTGCCACCAGATGTCCTGAAGAACTAAAATGCATTATTAAGTTTTAACATCATCTGCTGCAAGAAAGGTCACTTTGTGTCACTTCTGACTCCTACCTCACTATCTCAAAAACACCACTGTGGTCTGGGATTTATTATCCTTATGATAACAGCATGCTCCATTTTCCCCATTTTGTCAGGTTTTTTTCACTCTTTTCATTATGCCCAGTATGACCAGAGCTGAGTTGATTTGCTGGGTGGATTATTGTTTCTTTTGAACAAGGGTTGCTACTTTGTCCCTTTTTCTCCACTACTTTGGCCCCATGACATTTTGGGGGAGAAGGAGGGAGGGAATGAGAGGTTATATCTTGAAGAATTTCACCCTGGTGGAAAATACCAATGATTTAAAATAAATATACTCTCTGAGATAGCACATTACCCTGCTGAGCTCATGTACAGCAAAGATAAAATGGCTTTTTTAGAACGGATTTTTCTTTCCCCACCAGCTGAATGGAATATCAAAGTATACAATTTAAAGTAGCTGTTAGAAAAAAAGGTTATACACAATGCTATCAACAGAAAGGAGCTGAAAATTAAATGGAAATGATTACAGCAGAACTCATTTCCTTTGCTACTGGGAGGCTAACTACAATAATAAAAAAGAATTTAGAAGTGAATGCTGTGATTCTTCCTTTGATGTCTGGATACTTTCTGTTTATGTTCCTTTAAAATAAAGAGCCACATCATAAATTAAATGTGATGCTTAATTTTTGTTTTCTTTCCAGTCAAACAGCATGTTGTCCTGCAGATGATTATTAAAATAATGATTCACCTCTTCAGCTGCTCTATACTGGGAGGTTTTTGTTTAGACAGTGGAGCAGCATGGGTTGAGTGATAGCTGGGTCCCAGGCAGACAGAATCCAGTTGCTTCTTGGAACAGAGATTAAGGGCTTTTAAATTTAACATGTGAAAATACAGAATGAGAAGGAACCTGTGGCCCAAACTATTCCTGTAGGTTTGTCTTAACTGAACATCTCCTGTGATATTCAAGTTATGCAGCCAAACTTTCAGCCCACTTGAGCTCTGGAGGAAACACCATTGCTTTGATGAGAAATCTCAGGCTAAGTGGTTGACCATGCTCCAGGGTGTTACATATTGATTTCACTGGGGTCCTGGATGGCTTTACAGACCAGTGGACCACTCACTACCCACAGACACCCCTGGGTGCAGTTGCAGTCTGAACTGTGCTGAAGCTGGAGAGCCCAAGCACACCCACCACGTCAGCATGGACCCAGGCTCTGTTCAGGCAATGCACATATGGGCAGAGTCTTGCTAGATCCCAAACCACCAGTGGCTGTCCCAGGACCTTACCAAATACTCCTAAAAGGGCTTCAGCTTCTTTATGCCAACAGACTGTCAGAAATACCTGTGGCTTAGTAGCTGCAGCTTTCTCAGCTAAGCTGCAGGGCTATGTCCAGCCACATAGACAGATGTGCAAAAGCTTTTTGTTTTGAAGTGATTAAGACCTATATCATGAGCCTGGTCTTCAACCTGAGCTCAGAGTAAGAGAAAGCCAGTGTCATTCCTATTTTCAAGGAGGGTAAGAAGGGGGCTAAGGGACCTACAGCCTGGTAAGCCTCCCCTCCATGCCTGAGCAGCTGGTGGAGAAAGTCCTCTGGGAAGAAACTTCTGATGGACATAAAGATTATTAGGAGTAGTCAGCATGGATCTATGAAGGGGTAATGACATCTGGCCAACCTGCATAAAAGCCTTCTACAGTTAGCTTGGTGAAAGAAAGGAGAGCAGTTGATGATGTTTATCTTGAGTATAGCAAAGCTTTCAACACAATCCCTAACAATCTTACAGACAAACTGATGAAATCTAGATTAGCTAGATGGACAACGAGGTGAATCAAGCCCTTGACTGTTCCTAGCTCTAGTTACCAAAGCAGGATGCCACAACAGAGACCTGAGTACCATGACACTCACAGAACAGTCATTCAGCCTTATTCTTGGGAGAACTCCAAGCCTCATTCACAGCCAGCTGAGGCATTTTTATATTCTTATACAATGGCACTATTACATCTACCTGAGAGTAAGGCCCCACTGAACCCCAAAGTGATGCACAAGGTGATGCACAAATACACACAGGGCACCACTTGTCTATTTTTCCAGAAAGTGGAGGCAAAGGAAGTTCAGTGGACAACTCTAGTTATCTCTTAGACAATCACACTCTTAGAATATTTCAATCAAACAGTAGAACAAACCGATCATGTCAGGTGCAGCCACTGAGCTGTAGAGGACCACTGGCTTGCAACCAGTGCCAGTTACAGAAGAGCCAGAAATACACTGATTCCTGTATCTCACCAGCTCTGCATGCACTGTCTAGGCTGCTGTGGTACAGCAAAGATAAAGCTTCTTTGTAAGCAAGGAAGGTAGAGAAGCTTCCTGTGGTCTGCACTGAGACCTCCATTGGCTTCACAACACTGCAAAGGCACATTTTGGGCCACATGCTGATTGTGATCTCAGCTGCTGTAGGTGATATGCTAGATGAGCTGGCATCTCTTGGAGGGAGAAAGCAGGTTAGGTCCCAGCTGTCATCTCTCGCATGGGTTTTAAGTACCTAAATTACAAACACTGTAGTAAAGGGAGGAACATATGTGCTTGCAGTACCCATTATTTGGAGCTGTACTGGCAGGCAGGGACTTTTGGTGATACCTCTCTACTGCAGAATGTGCCTGATAACCACTGGGCAAAGCTGCCTTTGTGCGTGGGCAGCAAAGACCATGGTGGGGTGCAGGATGGAGCTTGGTCTTCCCTATGGGAGAGGAAACCGTATCACTGGGCTGCATGCTGAGGACCTGTGAGACCAACCAATCTCCTCTGGAAAGCAACTCAGAGGTCCTTGCAGGAGGACTGAAATCAGGGCTGTCACTCTCTGGTGACTCCCACCCATCCTGACCTGTTTATCAGCCTGAGGTTTGGTGAATGCCCACAAGTAGGAATCTGTGCATCTGTCAAGTAAAGCAGCAAGACTGGGAGAGAGTCTAGTAGTAGTGGAGTAGCTAGGTGGTGAGGATTCCAAAACTTGAGCTGAAGCAGGTGGTGCTGGAGGTCAGACCATGATGTCTGCAGGTGCCATGGTCCTACAGCAGTACTGTGAATTAATGGGGCTCCAGAACAGGATTGGGCCTAAAGCAAATGAATAACCAAACCTGGGAAGCCTCATATACTATGTCATAAAATGAATATTTTACAGAGGAGGGGAAAGAAAAGGAAAACAAAACAAAACAAAAAAAACAGAAAGAAGAGAAGAAAAGATGGGTATGAAGGTGCCAGGTTTAGCCAAGGCGAAGGAGCATCTCTGTGAGTACCTGGGCTCCTGCTCATTTCCGTGCGGGTGTTTGGCTTTCAGCCCTCACTGGCTCCTATCTCTCAATCATTGCCACCACAGGAAAACGCTTGCCGCTTACCACGTCACTCTTTGCACGCCACAGGCACAGCTGGGAGGGTTTCAGCCCATGGCCCTGGTGAGACACACACAATGCACATGTTTGTGGTGGCTCATACCCATCTCTGCTGTCTCCCTCCCCCCATCCTCAATGGGATGAAGACACCCTGCAGAGAGAAGCAGGCGCTTCTTGTGGTTTGCCTACAGTAAGCCTAACAGCGTGTCTGCTCCAGCAGTTACTCTAACGAGCTCCTTTACATGTCACTCTTAGGTTTGGCTGCTCTAGATATATGGGACCAGGGCTGGCACGCAGAGAGCCCTGACTCTGGTCAGAGAGGTGTTAAACCCAGTTGCTCTACAGTTACTTAACCACTGGAGGTGATTCAGCATCGTCCTTCCTTAGTCTACACTCTTGGGGTGTCCCTGTATTGGTGTTGAGCACAAACCCCTGAGCCATTGTGAAGAAGACATCACAGAATCACAGAATGTTAGAGGTTCAAAGGGATCTTGAAAGATGATCTAGTCCAACCCCCATGCCAGAGCAAGATCACTTAGATTAGGTGACACAGGAACATGTCCAGGTGGGACAGAACCTCTGTTTTTTGTCCCTGTTTAGTCACTTCAAGGCCCGTTTTCCAATTGTACACAACATTTTATTAAACTGTACAAACAACACTGGCATTAAAAAAATCCTGTTAACATTCCTGGTCTCATGAAACACACTGACCAGCTGCACAAACTGTGAGTGCAGACGAATGAGGATTTCATAAGAGTCACTGGACCAAAGCCTTTTTTCTGTGTGTTTTGCATTTCTTGTCGACATTAGGCACGTCTGCTCTTGGTCCTGCAGGATTCAGTGCCTGCAGTCACTGCCAGCAATATCCCCGTCCTGCCTGCAAGGCTGCATTTGTCCTGTTGGGAGGTCCAAGTTGACAGCCTGGTCCAGCAGACCCAGAAAGGCACCTCTGAAAGGAATTTGATTTTGGGATGACTCTTCTCGAGCTTCTCTTCTCCGTGGGGTGGAGGGGTTGATGCAATGAAGCTCCAAATGCATACACTTCAATTAGAGCTTAACACTGACTCAGGTGACTTTTTAAGTCTAAGATGTTACAGAATCTTCTACTGGGGCTGTGACTTAATTTTGACCCACTATTTAACTGGTATCTCAGTAACAAGCAGTAACCGGGCAGTTCCACATCTCTCCAACCTCAGAAGACAGTGCATCTTTAATTAAAAGGATCCTGCCATGAAAGGATCACAGAACAGACATTTTTTTTACCCATCTGCATTTTCAGACTGCAAAGGGATAGAACTCACAGCAAAATAGGAGGTGAAGGAAAGGACCACCCTCACCTGATATGCTGTCCTGCCCTATGACTGTTGAGTGTAGATTATTGACCAATGTCTACTATGCATGACAAAGAGCTGGGACAACATTTAAAGAAGTAGAATGTATAGCAGCCTTGGCAAGGACTGATGACTACTTTTCAAGTAGAATATGTCAATGCTGTGACTCGAAGGCCAGTTTTATGATGCTTAAACAATGGTTTGAAGAAACCTCTTCCACCTTTCTCAGGCAGTTTTAGGATGAAACTCCAGAAAGCCCAGTCCAGATTTTGTTCTGAATCTGGTGTGTGTGAGGACAGTTAAAGCTTTAGAACAGGGGTTCCTGAGGCTTTCTGCTGGACCACAACTTCCAGTCCTTTCTGATCAAGTACTTGAGTGTAAACTGTTGGTGTTCTGTATTGATCTTGACACTTGCTGTGGCAATGTTCCTCTTTGGGTTTGAGTCCTTAGCTCCAGGACCTCTAATTGAGATGTACGAATGATGGAATGAGAACTCACTATGTATTTTTGTCCTGCTGGAGCAAAATTGAATCCTAACACCTGTGAACATGATTCTTAAAGCGTGCAGGGAGTACAATGGCTTCTTCAAAACTCCTGTGCACACATGCACAGTTCTCCACATGTACAAGTGGAGGCTGACAAAGCATCCAGCCTGAAGTCTTCCCAGATGTCTTCAGGCCCTGAGCAAATCATCTGTCCTTCAGAAGGAGATGGACCAAGGTGGGAACTGCAGAAATGGGCACTGACATCACCAGAAGCTCAAACTGGTTTTTTTTTTGTTTTGTTTTGTTTTTTACAGAGAAACCCATTGACTGTGTTTACAATTAGGGGAGAACAGGCTTTGTCACTTCCTCATTTTCAGATGCTCTCAACATCAAGACCATTGGGAAAAGAGAGAAGAGAGACCAAAAGATACCACAAAAAACTTCTTTGTGAAGACTGGTTAGCATCTGCTACAGACTGGAATAGGCTGGAAGCCTCCAGGTATGGTACAAACTTTCACTGAGGTGTTTCTCTGGTGAGTTCTTGATAAAAACAACCATGCATAGTCTTCAGCTGACAAAACATTACTCAAACCATTACAGAGAATCCCTTCAGTAAGGCAGATCTCAGGAAAATATTTTCTCCATTTTAGGGTTCACAAAAGAGAAGTTGCTGAACATATTTTGGTCCATGCTGTTAATCAGCACTCTGTCAGCACAGGACAGTCTGGGTTTTTCATTTAGAAATTCCTTGTCAAAGTTGCTACAGTCACTGGGAGATTTCTTCAAGAAAAGGAAAAAAAAATAAATTGATGTTAAACAACTAATATTCAGATTGTAATTACAATGGTACTGGCCCTATCAGGCTGCTTCCTATGGGCTCAGCTCAACTAGTTGGGAGCAAACTCAGCTCAGCCAGGGAACCCACAATGCATTTGCTCTTGGCCTTTTGCACAGTGATAAGTTACTCCAGCCCAGACGATGCTCAGTAACATGTCAAGGTGCAGTGAACTTCTGTCTGAGCTCTTACTATGCAGCAACCAGGGCTAATCACTTGCTTATTACCATCCCATTGAAGTAGTAATGGGAATAAATATTATATAGGATGCACTGAGCCTGTGATCCATTAATTCTGCCAGGCAGGGATGTTGCAGCTTTGTCACACAGAGGACTGGACCTATCAGTTCAGTAACACTTGTGAAGGACTGTAAAATTAAAGTATGATGCACTTGTCACATTAAATAATATTATTAACAGGACTTTAATAGTTTAATAGGACTGTTATTAGTAGTCATGACTATCCTGACTTGGCTGACCAGCCAGTTATCTGATCTGCTTTTCCTTCTGTAGCTTCTGCAGTGAAGTCAAATAGAATCCCTGCAGAACGGGTTACACTTATGTGGTTAAGGGGAGGTGTTTTAAGTGGCATCCAGACCCTGGTTATAGCAACTGAGAAAGTGATGAAGATGGTTTCTCAGGTGTGGGCATGCCAGACCTGGGCTTATAGCCATCAGAAAGTAGTAGTCATGGGCCAGGCAGCCCAGATAATTGACGTACATAGTTGACAATTATCTTTCAATAGACAGTACAATGAGTGAGGCTGTGGTAGATCCAAATTGTAGGTGGTTTCAGCTGCTTGCCTCTGATGTGCACAACATACCAGGCAGCCTGTGAACCATTTAATCTGCATTTGGACATTTAAGTATGAGTCAACACTTTCCATTCTGGCTACCCAAGGCCAAGGTCCTCCATCTACTTTTAGGCAGAGACCACATCTGCAGAGCAACTCCAGAAGATAACCCCAAAAGTTTGAGGGCATTTTGATAGCCTTCATTTGGTGCCTAAAACTGTTAGTTCCAATGTGAGGCAGACATTTATCCACCTTTAAAATGCTGACTACATCAATCTAAGCAGGATTTGAGGTCTCTGACATTAAAGACCCAAGTCTGATGATTTTGGACAGTGCCCCTAAACAGACAGATTTATAACATTACTGTGGGTCCTGGATTTGTTTTTCTACTAGTATCTGTTGGAGGGTTTAAATATTTGTAGAATGAATGCTTCAGGAAAGAAAGACACGAGATAGGTGGAACTGAAAGAAGATGCGTCCTTACCACTCTTGGTTTGAAAGGAGGTTCCATCCTTCTTTCTTCTAAAGCTTCCCAGTTTATTTCCCGGAAAAAGGCATGCTGGCGGATGTTCCCTCTTGCTCCCAGTCTCCTCTCAGGTTCTCTCACAAAAAGCTAGAATGTTGAAGAAATACCTTAGTCTTTTATCAATAACAGCATATTCCTTAGGACAGTCCTACCAGATAGGGTCTCAGACTTTGAACTCAAGCATGGTTGGTGAGAACTGGGGAACCAGTTTGGATTCTTAGCCTAACATACCAAAATTGAGAGACCATGGCCATGTTCTTCCTTTGCAGGCAAGGGAGGACAGCTTGTTACAGCACCAACATATTTGTAAACGTGCAACTACACAGATGAAATATCTGGATAGCACCTGTGAGAGTGTGTCTGGACAATTTCTTGTTATCAGATTTTTTTTTATATAAATAGAAACATAATTTTTGAAAATATTAGCCTAGTCTATGTGGGGTTACATTCAACTCCTATACCTTTGGACACTTGGCGTGTCACTATTTGACATATAGGGAATAGTCATCTTAGTGCAAATCATCTGACCTCCTTTACACACTCAAAGAAGAGATAAAAGACACCTTGGAAGTGTTTGCTTATCTCCACTGATTAGCTCAGGTGCTGACAACTGTCTGCTTTCTCCAAAATCTCCCAATTCAGATAGTTTGTGTTTGCTGCACACTGAGGGCTACACATCTGGTGGATGACTAATTCTGCTGAAGACAGAAAAAAGACAGAAGTGGGGGCATAGTTTTTCACCATCACATGCAGGTCTAAGACCACTCTTCAGTTTAGTGTAAACATAGCCTGAATTGTCATAGGGGATTTTATGTTGATGCAGGAGCCATTTGGCTCTAGAAGCAGCTGAACTGTTTCAGAGGGAGAGTTTCAGGAGTGCTAAACACTTCAGAGCTTCTCTCAACATGCGTGAGCAGGATGTAGTGCTGAAATACTGCTGTAATAGTGTGTGTGAATATTTTTTAATTAATCTTTACACCTGAAGTAAACTGTCTGAAGCCTCCAGGCCAGCTGGCCCATAGAGCTCCAGATCCTAGATGCCTCTAAAGTCACTGGAGAGGAACAGTGGCAACACTTGTTAGCAGGTGACTGAATACAGCCAAGATGTCCTACTTCAGAGGGAAGGGCAAGTTATCAAAAGCACCTCAGGTCATCTCAGAACCTCTACCTTCTAGCATATGGGTTATACATGGCAAAGTTTCTTGCTACTCTATCTGGCCAACAGTGATCATACAATAGATACATACAACAAAAACCTACAATAAAAGTGTCAGCAAAAGAATCTGATGGATGGCCTGCTTAAAAAACAACCCCAGGCATTGGATTTTGATGAACACTGGGCAAAGCCCTGTCGAAACTGAAGTCTCCTATGGACAGCTGATTACACAGCAGTGCAGATTCCATAGGTTAAATTCTGTGCTGATAACACAGGCATTAAGCAGGGTGGAATACATAATTATCCAGAGTCAGTGGCAATAAGAATAGCCCAGAGTGAAAAAGAAAATGTTTTGTTTTGTTTTTTTTTCCTAAGCAAGTAAGTTTGATTGGTATAAAGATGATTACGATCTCTAATCCCAACAGAAGTAAAGGTTCTTTGTGCAGAAAGATGGCAGTGTATGTCCCAGAAATAGACACTCAAATGGTATGTCTGCCTGAAAAACTGCTTTTGATTGTAGTCATTATTGTAATTTTATAGTGATACCTGACCATCTGAGCCCTGCTGCTCACAGCACAGATGTTAAAACAATCTCCTGTTCCCCATCTTTTTTTTTTTTTGTAGTGGAATGCTGTATGTTGTCTTGTTGCTTTGTAAATGCAGAAGTCAAGTTAGGGACTGTAGGTCAAATATGACCAAAATTTTGTGAATAACAAGTTACCTCACATCATCTGAGCCATTATAAGCCTCTGTACCTGCTCTCTTCACCATGTTCCATCTCAAATTAAAATGCCTTAGCTTAGATCATGTTCAGTATCAATCTGAAGCCCAACTGAGGGGAGGTTGCTTGTTAGACTAGTTGTGGCTTCATTGCATTTTTATCTTGCAACTCTAGAATAATTTGCATCCCAAGTCAGAAAGGCTACAAAGCCAAATGACAGGGGGTTGAGGAGGCAATGAAAAAAAAAATCAATGTATTAATGGAAGGGAACTGAAAACATGTCGAGGATGACCACTGGAGGGAAACTGAAGAGTGCTCTACTCAAAAAGGACACTACGCATTGCTAGGTAGGAGATTTAAATGGCCAAAAATAGATGACATGGTGCTATAAGCTTGAGTAACTCCACTACTCCAGGACACAGCTCAGGCTTTATTTTCCTGCTTTTTAGCTCAGTGCAAAGATGCAAAATACTCTCTTCTGAAAATCAAGCTGAACACCAAAGCAATCTACCCTAGATGTTCTCATATCTCTGAGGCACAAAAACTGCTTCAAAGCCATAATTATCAAGAAGTCAGTGTAACCCTTAGTCTGAAGGCTGGCAGAATATCTTTTCCAGGGGTTAACATGCCTTGGGGCTGACCTGTAAAGAAATAAATCTCTGCTGGTATCTGATACCCTGTGATCCTACTTACTGGATGTGAGGAGCCATCATCATAACTTAGCAGAAAGAAGACACAAAGATGTGTCTTCTTAGGTCAGGTGTGCTTTGAGGTCAACAGACAGGAAAGTGACTCTCTGGTCCTATCACACTACATTTGTTTCTCTGAACAACAGCAGAAGATGCACAAATCAATGATGACAGTTCTGACAAAAGGACTTTTGTTCAGTATGTGGGTTCTTCTTACCTTCACCAAAATGTCCTTTGCATCCTTGTCAAGCCAGCGAGGGTAGAATGGGTTATCCATACGGATAGACTGGAAAAGCTCCTCTTCATCTTGGCCATGGAAAGGAGATTGGCCAATAAGCATCTCATAGAGGAGGACACCAAAAGACCACCAGTCAACAGAGGTGTTGTACTTCTGTCCCAGCAATATCTGCCCAAAGAGAGGAGTGGCAAAGACATAGAATCATACAATGGTTTGAGTTGGAAAGGACCTCAAAGATTATCTAGCTCCAACCCCCCTGCCATGGGACACCTCCCACTAGAGCAGGTTGCTCAAAGCCCCATCCAACCTGGCTTCAAACACTTCCAGGGATGGGGCATCCACAGCTTTCTGGACACCCTGTGCCAGTGTCTCATCACCTTCACAGTAAAGAATCTCTTCCTACTATCTAATCTAAATCCAAGACAAATGCAAAACATCTGACATGAGTATTTCAACTTCAAAAGGGTGGCCAGACCCTGACCTTTCAGCAGCTGCTTTGCACTGAGTAGGATAGCAGAGGTGCTTCCCCCTGCCTGCAGCACGAGCCAGATCATCTGCCAGTGGTGCAGAGGTTGTGGTTCAAGGAGCTCCAAGTCGCAGCCCCACCTGGATGACAAAACAGTCCTTTGCACTACAGATAACAGGTTGTATGTAACTCTAAAATTACTTGAACAAATCCTTGCCTACCAGAGAGATGTCAAATGCAAAATAGTGAGGCAAGTCATCTTTTGCCTGCTCTCCGAGTTATTAGAAGAGTTCTAATCAGGCTTGTGAAGTCCAAGAAGACAAACGGCTAAGTGTTAGCATTTTGGGACTGATTTAACACATAAAAGCTGTATTTTCAAGTTACAAGTGTAGCAGTGTAAGGACACTTTAGGACTATCAGTCAGTAGAAATGGTGTGAATCTCTCCCAGCAAAACCTGCCCCAAGAAAAACATGAGAAAACAGTTGCTGATTTGTCCTCTTGAGACCAGCTGAGTTATAGTTAGAGGAATGTGAACTGGTTTGTGCCTTTCTGTGTCAGCTATGAGGTGAAGGCTACATTCAGTGACCACAAGAGGTGGAGTAACAACATTCCCTAAGAAGAGATGTGGCATTTTCTTCCCCTACAAACTCAGCCAGACACCACCAAGTTCTCAAACTTCACTTCTGGGGAAGCAAAATTAATCTCACCTGCCTTTAGATATCTGTTATGGAGATACCTAGAGCTAAAGCACATATCATTGTCTCCTTTTATAGCCAAGGAAGAAAATCAGTCCAACTTTAACATTCTCCTAAATATTTACGTGCTAAAAAATACAACCTCCTACTTGTCTCCTTTGGTCAGGGAGCCTAGACAACTTGCTCCTCTATAGGTATTTACTTTGCAGATGTCTAAAGGTACATGTGATGATTACGATGTCTAATATTTTTATCAGGATTACAGAACTGGAGATGGAAATAGTTCCTTTTAAGGCACAGGCTTTACTCTTGAGCCCACAGCTTGGTTGCAGTGTGATCTCCTTTACTATAGCTGTGCTGTAGGTATCAGTAACAAGCCCTGGAAATGGCTTAATACCGGTGAAAACAACTATCCAGATCAGTACATATGAAACTGCTGATCATTGGAAAATTATGATTTAGAGAGGTGATCTTTACTGCTGGCTCTGAGGTACAGTGGAAGTGGGTGAGTAATTTCTTGACTGTTTTCATACCTTGTCTTCATTGCTTCCAAACTGCCACCTGGGCTCAGATTCACCTTATAGCTTTAACATCATGTGTCTTATTAGTTTAGTCACCCAGAGTCTCTATAGTCAATGGAAGAAAAATGGTGATTTAACTGACTTGCACACCTAAGATAGGAAGGGCTGACTTCTCTTCTGGGATGTTTGTCCATCTACAGCACTATAAAGTACTATCTGATGCTTCATTTTCTCACATTAGGTGAGAAGTCTCCCCCTCTGATGTACCTATGGCATCTAGCAAAGCAGGACCTTAATATCAGAAGTCTGAACTCAAGATGATATAGAGGGCTCATAACTAATACATCTGTTTCCAAAAAAAAACCCCAAAAAACAAAAAACAAAAGAGAAGATGTGAAAAAGGACAAAAAGGATACTTGAATATAAGCTGCAATATTATGTACTTCATTCAGAGTCAAAACAAAGACTCCCTAACATATTTCACAGACTCGTAGAATCAGAATTATTTAGGTTGGAAAAGACCTTTAAAATCATCGAGTCCAACCATTAACTCAGCACTGCCAAATCCATCACTAAACTATGTGCCTCATCACCACATCTACATGTCTTTTAAATCCCTTCAGGGATGGGGACTCTACCACTGCCCTGGGCAGACTATTCCAATGCTTACTTCTAGATCTCTTATAAACAAAATCATCCCAACCTCTCCTTCTGAAAAGACACATTATCTCATGCTAACCTCATGAAGTTCATTAAGGCCAAGTGCAAGGTCCTGCACCTGTGTCAGGGCAATCCCAAGCACACCTAGAGGAGTATGGATTGAGAGTAGTCCTAAGGAAAAAGACTTGGTGCTGGTTGATGAAAAACTCACCATCAGCCAGCAATATAAGAGTGAAAAAAACCCGTACCCTGGGCTGCATTAAAAGAAGTGTGACCAGAAGGTCAAGGGAGGTGATTCTGCCCCTCTGTGCTCTTCTCTGGCGAGACCCCACCTGGAGCATTACATCCAGCTCTGGAGCCTGCAGCATAAGAATGACATGGATTGGTTGTAGCTGGTCCAGAGGAGGCCATGAAGATGATCAGGGGAGCTGGAAGAGAAGGCTCCAGGGCCACCTTATTCTGGCTGTACAGTTTCTGAAGGGGCCCTACAAAAAAGCTGGGCAGTGACTTTTCACAAGGGCTTGTAACGATAGGATGAGAAGTGATGGCTTCAAACTGGAAGAGGGTAGATTAAGATTAGAAATTAGGAAGGATTTCTTGACTATGAGGGTGGTAAGACACTGGAACAGGCTGCCCACACAATCTGTGGATGCTCCATCACTGAATGTGTTCAGGACCAGGCTGGATGGAGCTCTGAGCAACCTGCTCTAGTGGAAAGTGTCCCTGCCCATGACAGGGGGGTTGGAAGTAGATGATCTTTAAGGTTCCTTCCAACTCAAACCATTCTATGATTATTTTTTATAAGGTTTACCTTTTAAAGTATAAAATGTCTGGAAATGTTTTATGGCAGTCAAAGAAGAGATTTATTAGCTTTACAATTCTCTGGAAAAAAAATAAATCAACTCAGCAATTTCATTTCAGGTTAAGTACTTTTTTTTTTGTCAAATATTTTTTGAAATAAAAAAAATTGCTTGTCTACTGACCCATAATTCCTTTATTTGCACGACTGCAGCCAAGGTGCTGGGTCTGTAACAAATTACAGAGCCAGCAGCTCCATTGAAATACTGACAAAAAGTCCAGTGTTCCTGCCTCTGGCAGGAGAGATGATCCATGAACTCTAGCAGTGCTTTCAATTTAGAGGTAAAATGTTTTATATGCACTCGTTGAATCTCTAAAATAAATGATGTTGCAGAAATAAAACTCTGAGCTATTTTAGGCTTTCTCTTTTCTATGAACTAAAATCACAGATAATGGATTATCACTTGGCTCTCTTCTTTTTAGGACCACAAAATAGCTTTTGTTTTAATTATTTTTAAAATAAAAGCATATTGAAGTTGAATATCAGACAATTGCAGCTTGATTGCAGAGCACACTTACACTTGCTCTTAGGTAATATAAATGCAATTGATTTGAAGACACCAGCTCTTGTGTCAGCAGTGGTGTAACCTAGACCAGAATCATGCCCATGGTGCACAGTAAAAGATCAATGAACTATAGTGGAGGGAAAAAAAACCCAGAAGCTTTAAAAGCTATTTGGAAAGTACCAATATCCATCATGAAAAGACTAAAATCAGGAAATGGGATCTTGAAAGGTGAATAAATGGATTTCAGAGTGATGTCAGACATGATGCATGGATGACTTTTAGGTTCTTCTCTGAGCTGAAAAATGGCTTTTTTGGCCCCAATTTGCCATCTAATTAGTCAAAGACTCTCCATAGTAAGATTGTGTGAAGTCACCAGGTTCAGGGAATTTTTTTCTTTTCTGGAGGGATCTAGTCCAAACAATCAAAATTTATTAGGGAAAGAAACAAACAGACAAACAAATAAATAAATGTTTGTGTCTGGAAAAAACAATGGAAAGAAATAAGGGCAAAGGATGTTGCTGTGGCCAAGCTAGAGTCTGGTGTCTATGACCAGTCAGATTTACTACATGGGCACATGGAAGCCAGGCTCAGCTTTTCTCTACCAAGTATCAGCAGGTATCAGCTGCAGAAGAAGAGGAAGTGTTGGTGTGGTTTTGCATGGAGCTTGGAGACTATCTCCGTGCAAGCCCCAGCCTTCCTGAGTCAAAGGGGACAGAGCAGTACCTTAACACAAGCTCTGCCTTACCTTTGTCAGCTCAAGCACATCCTGGCCCTGATACAACTCCATCATCTCTTGACAGAGCTTTAGAGCCTCCTTCAGCAGGAAGCAACTTGTGGAAGAATGTCCTCCAGAGATGGATTCATGCAGTGACATCGGATGTTCTGGTACCATGCCCAGCCAAAGCAGAGAAGCAGGTAGTCTAGAGCCCAGAGTTAGCAGGTGAGGTCCCACCTGTCCTCCAGACAGTAACACCTCTCCTCTGACTGCTGACATTTAGAGGGAAAAAAATCAGGACACATGGCCACTCTCATGCTTAAGTTTCCAAGCATCCCCATCCCATTAGAAGCAGCTATTGTTTGTTTTTTATCTAGGCAGACCTTCAAGCCTGGGCTCAGTTTTAAGGTTACACCTCTGACAGCAGAGCCTTTTCAGAGCATATAGTGTCTTATTCAGCTTTGGGAGGGTGCTCATGATGGAGGCTGTGTTTGCTGAGAACCCACCTGAGTAAGAGAGAAGTCAAAGCTTATGGGTGCCATCCCTATTCAAGCATTTGAGAATATCTCTGAGGGAAAGTGAACCCCAATCTCTGCTTTATAGTGGACTCAGACTCTCTTGTCTAAGAGGTGGTTAATCAATGAGTAGGAGGGAGAATCAGCTCCAGGTGGGCATTTTGTCCCACCTTTCTCTATATTTTCTCTAAGTTATGATAAACACCATGGCTTAGAAATGCCCATATCTCTCTACCAGCTATCAAGGAGCCTGTACATCCATAAAAGCCTAGCGTTAGCTACTTAGGGAATATGATTCCCATTCTTCGTGCTCTTTACGTCCCTGAACTGCAGGACCTACCTCTTCGAGCTTCTTCTGCCATGGTCAAAACTGGATTTCCATTAAGAATTCCATTTCTTGGTTCAGCCAAGCACCACTTGCTTCCCAGGCTCATTTGCACACAAAAATGAATTAGCCACAAAAGTATGCAATGCCAGAGAACAACACAGACTCTGAGTCAAACTGAAATCCAGTTTCTAGCCTGGCGCTGCTCAAAGGCATGTTATTTCTCTTTGCACCCTACACCACTGACTGACAATCATGTCTTAAGACATGTTCTCTGTCCCACAGCAGCTTGCTGACCTCCCCACACCTACCTCAGGAGCAATATAGTCAGGAGTCCCACAGAAAGTACTTGTCTTCGCATCTCCAAACATGTTCTCCTTGCACATCCCAAAGTCAGCAATTTTGATGTGACCCTCATTGTCCAATAGGACGTTGTCTAGCTTCAGGTCTCTGTGGTGGAAGAGAAGGAAACCCCTCCTTTTAAGTGTTACAGAGCCACACAAGTTACTTTAGCAGGTTACACTTATTAACTTGTTACCCTCCTCTACACAGTGCCTACGTGTTGCAAGTACAAAGGAAGGCTGAGGGCCAAGTGAGGAGCTGCTCTCTTGGACTTCAACACCCCTTTACCCAAGACTTTTATCAGGACCTGTTGTGATACGACAAGGGGTGATGTTTTTAAACTAAAAGAAGGGAGATTCAGACTAGATATAATGAAGAAATTTTTTACACTTAGTGTGGGGAGACACTGGCCCAGATTGCCCAGAGAGATGGTAGATGCCCCATCCCTGGAACCATTCCAGGTGAGGCTGGATAGGGCTCTGAGCAACCTGATCTGGTTGAAGATGTCCCTACTCAGTGCAGGGTGATGTGGGGGGATGGACGAGATGACCTTTTAGGGTCCCTTCCAAACCAAAACATTCTGTGATCTTCTAAAAGCTACCTCCTTTGAAGATGCAGAATAGTGAAACTAAAAATGGTTTTGTTCCTGCTGGTGGTTCTGCCCTAAGACAGCCTGGAGAAGGTGGGCAAGAAAGGATCAGCTAATGCTCACTTTCTCCTTCCTTGGGAGCTTCTACTGTCTCTGAAGCTGCTTTCAGATCTTCCTCCCAGTGCTGGAAATGGTAAGGACCTGCAAGCACTATGTGGCTTTCAGAGAGTCAGAATAATCCCAGACATCAGCAGAACACCCACCACCTCTTCACTGCTGGGCTGCACTATCTGAGCCCTGGGGATTTACAAAGCACTTCACACGTAACTGCCAAGCTGTTGTCAGAGGTTTCAGGCTCTGACCTACTGTGGGAAGCAAAGAGCCCAGAGAGAGACAGAAAAAAAAAAGAAATGCACAGAGAAAGAAAAAAAAAAGCAAGTGAGCTGATGAATCATGGCCATTGACAGAGAACGAAGAGGTCCCCACATGGGAACAGCCTCTAAAAGGAGAGAAAAGCATGTGAAGAAAGAAAACAGCAGAAAGAACGGAAGGATGGCACGGCTCCCGTGTCATATTTTTTACATCTTACCTAAAAGTTTTGCTTTTCACTGAAAGAATGATTGAGGGAGCTGTCTGGATCAGTGGTGCTGCACATCACTTGTGGTGCAGGTAGAATTTGGGTTACCTGGTCTCAGAGCACCCATGTTCTTGCACTGCCTTCTCTGTGCTATCATCAGTCACTGCTCCTCAGGGCTCCCAATTCACCCAGATATAACATTTGCTTGTGCCCACTCCCGAGGATACAATTGGTCTTGTCCAACCACTGCTGATTCACAACCTACCCACATTTTCCTCATCTCAGGCAACAGTCCTAACTACGAGGCTGCTATATAGTTATTTGCCCAATGATAACTCTTATACAATGTGGGTTTTTTTCTGAAATTGCTTTTACTCCTTCCAAGAAGGTGATTTCTAATGCATGATACTCCTGAGATGATCACCTACAATTACCTCCCTCTGTGCAAAGCTCTGCATCTCGCTTCAGCCAGATCCCAGGCAGGGTGGAGGACTTTGTAGTGTCTACACACCAAATTATTGCCATGGGACAATTGTTTGTTGCTGCTAGAATATGGCCCAAGAAAAAGTGGGAGTCATCAATCACAAAGAAATATAGAGACAACTTAGACATTTGCCTTCCAAGTGGCAGACACTCATGTTGTCACAATTTCCAGCTGGAATGACTTATTTTAGTTACACCATTGAGATCAATCTCTGGCTGCCAGCAGTGCTTTTATTCATCTGGTAGATCGAAGGAAAACAAAAACCCAGCACCTACAGTTCGCTTTCATTATTTTGATGAGTCTCAAACTCATTGGCTCCAGGGATCGGAGTTTCTGCCAAAAATGTTTCGGCTCATTCATTAAAATTTAAGCCAACATTTCCAAATGTGGGTGCATGAGACAGAACATCTGGATTCATTATTCTGACTACATCACAAGTCATAGAGTTTCAAAAATGATTTCTATTCACTTTCCTAAGTGCTTAGTTAGCTCTGACTGAGATACTTGATGGCTGCGCATTCTCAACTGACCTCGTTGTCATTGCCTTCAATAAAAAAAGCAAAAAGAGTGAGATTGGTTAAATCTTTTTCTCTCAAAGCTTGATATCTGAAGCAGTGCCACACTGCCTCCTGGGAATAAGTCATTTCTTCCTATCACTGTACTACCTCATGTCTGTGCTACCTCATGTCTAGCTATCCCAAGTTGGCCATGTTTCCCAAGGCATCAGACTCTAAACATCTCTCTCCTTTCATGAGGAAACAAGTCCCAAAGCCTGACACACCAGTGGTGTTGCAATTACAAGTAAAAATGTGAATTCTAAACAAAATGTCAGCATTAGTGGTCCTGCCACAAACTCACCGTGTCCTGTAGAGACTGTAAGTCAGCTTTTTTGAGAAGTTGGAGTAAAAATGACAGATATGGCTAAGTGATTTGGGAACTTCAGAAAATGTTTCCTTTCAGTCATCCAAAACAATAATTAGAGTCAGAAACTTCCTGAGACTCCAGAGATAATCTTGGTTTAATGCTATTGATATTGATCTCATGTTTACACCATCAGCATCACTGGTCAATAAAGACTATAAATGGCTCCATGTGAGTATCAGTAATGAATAATAAGGCGAGTCTACATGTATCAAAGCTTGTGTTTTAATGGGAGGGAGGATTGTAAACAAGTCATTCACTTTTAGCATTTGTTCTGATGTTCACACTACGTGACAAACACTGAAATAAGCTCATTTCTGTTCCAGCAAACATCATTGCTTTAGGGAGCTTTCTCATTTCTTTGTGACAAGCTATTTGCTTCCTGCTTTTGAAGAAGGCTGTGAAGCAGTAACTAACTTCTGCCATGAAGATGAACTGGACTAGAGTTTCCCAGAAATCCAGTGCCATGGAAAAGCAGCTATGGCCTAACTTCTGCAGCTCTTCCCACTCCTGTTTTGTCTATGTCCTTTTCTATAGGTCTGAGGCACAACACATGCATTAAATCAAAGTATCTGTGCATAACTTTGAATTTCCTAGCGAAGTAAAGCAGAAGCTGGAATGGGCATTTTTGTCGTGGAGGGACTTCTCCTCCTTGGGATTTGCTAGGTTGGTGCCAGGTTGGATGGGGCTTTGAGCAATCTGATCTAGTGAAATGTGCCCCTGCCCATGGCAGTGGGGTTGGAATGAGATGATCTTTAAGGTCCCTTCCAACCCAAATCATTCTATGATGATGGACTAAAATCATACCAGTAAATCTGGGAGAGCACTTTTCTGAGTGCAGCTGCCTGCAGTATACCACCTAGTCCCCATCAGCTCCCTGTAGAGCCTGATGGTAGAAATGGGAACTTCTTATACACTTAAAAACAGGTTTTATGAACCTTAGAAAAGCCCCCTCCGTACTACAAGAGCTTCATCAGCTAACTCAGATTCATGATGGTAGCTGAGATGAATCCCATCTCCCCATGGAAGTCTGCACAGCAGACCTGTTAATAACTCAAAAATGAAGGTGTATCACTGTCTCCCTGCTGTTATTACCACAGTTGAGCTTGTCACCACTGTTCCAGGGTAACCAGCACAGCAGATAGACCAAGTTTCTCATGGCCGTCTTGACCTTATATGACTTCATAAATGGAAAGCTTAAACTGGGTGTCTATGCTGGGTGCTATATGAATGATTCAGTGTAAATGCATCAAGGGGCTTGTTATAATGCTGACTGAAATAGGACTGAATTCTCACAAAGGGCTCAAAACTGCCTTTTCTACACTATCTCCTCAAAATAAAACAGCCAGACTCTGTAAAAACAAAATCTGCATAGAAATGCAACACTAGTAAGTACATCCAAGCAATAGTCTCTCAGTTACCATTAGCACCTGCAGGGAAAGGAGAAGGTTTAGCAAATGAGTCACTAAAGAGTAAAATTACCTGTATATTATGCCCTTGGAATGGAGGAACTGGAGCCCACATATGATTTCAGCAGCATAAAACCTGAGGGACAGAAGGCACAAGTTAGAACGGATGCTTCCCAACAGACTCTTTCAGCAAGACCCAAAAAGGTGGAAACTTTGTCTCCACAGAGACAAAGGCTTGGAGTGTCTCCACAGGGCTGGGGGCAACTGGGTATTACAGGTAACTGATGGATGATGTGAGACTCCCAAAAGCATGGACATATCTAGCAGCCCAGCTCCCACTGAAACCACTTTGTGTAATGGTAGGGATTTGGAGCCTACTCAACTTCAGTGATTTGGAAGCCACACTGCATGGCTAGCTGCATGGGGTTTTTTTATATGCAGCTGACTCTGAGCACATGTCCTTCACTGCTCAGGAATGTCTCCAGATCAGTTGTGGAGCAAAAAAACACCACAGAACTCTCACTGCCTACCCTGCCTCACCTCAAGATATGGTCCCTGTTGCAAAGGCAGACCAGGTCATGTCTGTATATCTCCTTTCTTTAGATACTTAATCAATGAGTTACAGGCAGCATAAGGCTGAAGCACCATTGCAGAATGAAAGTGCTCTCCCAGAATGGAATGTAACCACAGGACCATATGCCCCTCCAGTGTTGTACAGCTCTGTGCCCTCAGTCTTCAATGCCCTTAATACTTTAAGACTTAAGTCTTCAGGCCCTTAATACTGAACATTCAAATGATTTTGAAAAAGTCAAGAAATTAAACACTGACTGAAATGAGGCTGGGATTTTTTTTTTTTAAATTATTAAATAAAATTTAATTCCTATAGTGGTTTCAATATTGACTTTCAAAATACTTTTTGCTTGCAGAAGGATTAAAATCACGTTTCATTTATTCTAATTTTTCTATTTACTTTAATCACAGCTAAATAAATTTTTAATTCTCTGTTGGTGTATTAATTTTTTGTTTAAATTTATCTTTTGCACTTTTGATAGGTTTTATCTCTTCTCCCCTCCTTTGAGCCTTTAAAGGGGAAAAAGGAAAATCCCATTACTTCTAACAAACAACAGTTTCACCTCTGATCACTGGACCGGGAGCCTCAGTTTAAGCAGGTCCTGCAGCTTGGCTACAGGAGACCCAGTGTTGTAAAGAATAAGATATTTGATTCCACAGATGTCTGAAAATACACCTGTGGGATTTCTTTGATGGTGGTAAATTTGGGGTGGAGGTGTCGTTATTGGAGCTCAGTGAGTGCAACAAAAGAGCAATTCCAGGGCTGCTGTAATTCACATACAGACACCCATAGAATCATAGAACTGTCAGGGCTGGAAGGGACCTTAAAGGTCATCTCGTTCCAACCCCCATGCCATGGGCAGGGACACCTCCCACTAGAGCAGGTTGCTCAGAACCCCATCCAAGCTTGGCCCTAAAAACTTTCAGGGATGGGGCTTCCACCACCTCTCTGGGCAACCTGTTCCAGTGTCTCACCACCCTCATGCTAAGGAACTTCTTCCTAATGTCTAATCTGAATTTACACACCTCCAGTTTTGATCCATTCCCTCCAGTCCTGCCACTACCCAACATCCTAAAAAGTCCCTCCCCAGCTTTCTCATAGGCCCCCTTAAGATACTGGAAGGCCACAATAAGGTCTCCCCAGAGCCTTCTCCAGACTGAACAACCCCAACTCTCTCAGTCTGTCCTCACAGGTGAGGTGCTCCAGCCCTCTGATCATCCTTGTGGCCCTTCTCCAGACATGCTCCAACACATCCATATCTTTCCTATAACATGGGCTCCAGAACAGGATGCAGTACTCCAGGTGGGGTCTCACAAGAGTGGAGTAGAGGGGGGAATCACCTCCCTCAACATGGTGGCCACACTTCTCTTGATGCAGCCCAGGATATAACTGGCCTTCTGGACTGCAAGTGTACACTGAGGTTGCTTTAGCTTGCTTTAAAATAGGTTGCTTTAGAATGGCCCTTGTCCATGGGCCATGTAAATAAGATCTTAGGCAGAGATAAGGTCTCAGCTGGACTGAATGGTTCCTCTGGAGCCTCTGTCTGAGGGCCTGCAGACCTGGGAAGGGGATTAAAGCAGCAAGCAGGGCAGCCTGAAGGACTGCATCTATGCAGCTCAGCTCTTGGCTCTGAACAAATGTTTGTGGGGCTGTGCTGAGGTTAAGTACAAAATCTGGGATCCAGGTCACAGGCTAGAGGGAAGTCCTTGGTTTGCTGGCTAAAGGAGAAGCCTGAGGGCAGATGCAATGCTGACAAGGTTGTAGCAGCATCTGTAATGCTTCCAGATAGAAACAGCTTTCCTGGTTGACCAAGAATGCAAAACAAAGTCATGTCTGACTGGAAACAGCTCTGTGGATGGGCTCTAAAAAGCATTCTGTGGAAGGTGAAAGAGAACAGGGAGAGGAAGTCACTTGCTCTGAGTGCAGCGTGGAGTTGGAGTGATGACCTGCAAGTGTATTTTATTTGGAGAGAGCTGGGATAGAAAGTGATTCTGCTTCCAGCACATGCATTATCCCCACTTTGCAGATGGGCAAGGTGCAGAAAAGTCTAATGATTTGCCCAATGCTTCTTCTATAAGGCAGTAGCAGAGCTAGGAATAAAATCAAGATCTCTCCTGTCTGCAGCTGCTGCCTTTGCTTCTACCACGTGTGTGACCTGCAAGCCAAAAGATAATAATAATAATAATATCTTACGTTGCTCTGGGAAGGTCAAACTTATGACAGCTCTGGATATGGAACATCAGATCTCCTCCATTGAGGTATTCCATCACAAAAAAGAGGTTTTCCTAAAGAATGAGATAAGATGGCAGTAAGGGTTGGGGAAGGGTGAGATAAAAGTAAAAAAAAAAACCAAGCAACACGAAATAAAACCAAAACCAAAACACCCAGAAAGCACTCAAAAAGAGGAAGGAAAAGATTACAGTTAGGGACTTGGAAAGAAAGCAGTTTCTTTTTTTCAGATTCCTCATTTTCCTCCTTGTTCTCTAAGCCTGTATGCACCCTCCCTGCTCTGATTTGTATCAACAGCATTAACAAACATTGCAAATCCATTTATTAACCAGCTGGTGCTGTTGAGTTTAACCAGCAGACCTCACCAGCTCACTAGAAGGGGATGAGTAAGTCTAGAGTACCTGCATAACAGAAGGATGGAGGTACCAGCTTCCTGGGCGACCAGTGGGAGACACAGAAGTAAATCCCAGGTTTCCACTGGTCTCCAGCCCAGTGCATTATCCATCCAATGGAGTGATTTCAAGCTGGTGTTACTTCCATTCCTGCACATCTTTTGTGGAGGCACATGGGTCTGAGCTTTTAAAGTTATCAGAGACACTGGCCAGATGCTGTGACCTGTTTTAAGCACATGCTTTATTTTAAGCCTGGGAGCTGCTCTATTAAATAAGGCAGGATGCAACTTGCTAGTGGGAAGGTTCATGAATTAATGACATTTCTGGATGCCCACTGAGTGCTTGCATGTCAGAGGAGACCGGAAAAAGATCCAGTCCTTGTCTCCAGTTACATGCAACCATCAGCTCTTCTACTATGGCAGGGGAAAAACTCTCCTCCTGGTTCACAGGAAGGATGGGAGGGAATTGAAATGAGGGGGGTGGTGAATAAAGAGCAGAAGAGATCATCATTTCCAATCCTCAGTGTATACCACATTGACCCCCTTGCTGCTCCACGACCCAAAACTTTACCACCAGGCCCCTCCAGAAGCTGATTCAGACAAATCTGTTCCACACATCTAAAGCAGGAGGGGTGCCTTTTTCTGGAAGAAGAGAATCTGTGCAGTAAGTTTTGCTACCAGTTTAAACTTCTGTTTCAAGAATCTCACCTTTTGTGGATAAATGCATAGATAAAATAGAATGGATGCAGGTTTTTGTTTGTTTGTTTCTCAAAAGCCTCTCTCTGTTCTGTACACATCTGAAGTTAGTCAACTCCAGGCTATGTTTAAAGTTTATTAATATCTTGACTTTTTTGCCTATTGCCCATAATTTGTTTTAAAAAAAAAAAAAAAAACAAACCAGAGTTCTTTTCACTTATATTTTTAACACTTAAAGGATGATTTTTATCCATAAGATCTAATGTAAGCATCTCTAGCAGCAAGCTGAGATCTGGCTATTTTATCAAACAACAGTGTTTGTCCCTTTCAGATAACAGCTGCTTGTAATTTCTTTAGCCAGGTCCTTCTAATTACAGTACTTTTATTTAAATAGACGTCTGACTGGAAACCCCTCCTGTCATGCAACAAGAACAGGGCCAGATCTGGCCTCCCAGGGAAAGAATACAAATTTTGTCAATAAACCAAGTGGGTGCAGGTTTTTAGTTTGAAGGTCTTGCATCTGTAGAGGTCTGTGCCCATCAGTCAGTTTAGGCAAGTAAGAAAGCCAAATGGAGATGGGCAACTTAGTACAGAAATGCATAAATTGTGGAAGCACTGTGAGCTCAGGAGCCCTTTCAAGAAAACGAACAGATGCTCTTTGTGGGGTGATGAGGTTTAGCCAACAACAGACCAGTACCCACATGTATCACACTGGGACAGAAGAAACCTCATGGGTCTTCAAATGGGCCAGATTCAGCTTCAGTGGACTGGGAAGAAGAAAAGCTCTCATTTCCCTGGAAAGTCCACTGATTTTGGTTATACTTTATCACACATCTTTAAGTGTATCTTGAAGTTGATGTTTATTCAGTGGCACAAGCAGTTGTGCTCTGCTTGCTCATGGATTTGAGCAACCACCTGATGCACCTGATGAGTAATCGAACTAGGGACTCTAACTTGAAACTTGGGACTTTGACAGCAGCATTCTACCATCTGAGGAAAGAAAAGGCAGACAACCTCTCACATAAGTTGACATTCAAAGATCGTTATATATGAATTTTGTGGCTCAACTGCCTAAAGCTATGAAGATGAAGACTACAACCTGACTTAGGCACGGCTAATACTGAAGTTCATGGTATACCAGGTGCTATAGAGTGGTACATAAACACTATTGAAAAGAAAGATTGCATCACTTTGGCTTTCCTGCTTTGAGACTTGGAAGTTCCCCTTGCTTTTTACAAAGGTCAGTTGTCTGGAATGGCCCACGGATAAAAGTTGCTTGAATGTCATTATGAGTAGCAAGATAGACTTAAGCAGTGCAAGCTGCAACAAATTATTGGAGACAGCTTCCTGTCATCTACAAAGCTGTAGAATTCATTAAAATGGGAAGTGGCAAACCACCAAAAACTCAACACTGTGCTAGAGGTTAAAGGGTTAGAGCAGCATGGAGGATGCGTTTGCAGACAGGCTCCAACCTACACTTCCCCTTGTCCTTATAAAGTTATCTGATGGCTTCTGTCTTCTACTGCTAGGCTTTGAAGTCTGTCAGCACCTGGAGCAGGCAGGAGTGGGTTAAGTGGATATTTCTCAAGAGGTGGCAGCCAGGATGGCATGCCTTTGTGCTGCAATGGCAATGACATCCCCTGTAATGGGCCTAGCTCAAGGATGTTGAGCAAAGAAAGAGGAATGCTGTTCCTCAGTGCTGAGACCTCCACAGCTCTGAAGGAGGCTTGGGAATAGCCCCTCACCTTCACCCTACCTGTCTACCTTTCAGACAGATCACTTGCTGACCACCCATGAGAGCACACTCAGGTAGCAAACGCTCAAGCCAAACTTCTGGTCATGGGTCCCGACTCCTATGACAGAACAGAACAAGTCTGGTATCATGGCAGAGTTTGGGACCATATTTCACAATCAAATTGCTCAAGGAGGACTGTAAAGGAATTTCCTGCACTAAGTAATGGTTACTGCCCCAGGAGAGCTGGCACTCGTTGTCTTGAGGACATCCATATATCAGCCATTCCCTACTTTTATATCATCTTCCAGGTGCCTTCTGCATTACAGGAGAGGGAACATCACAAGCCCCTCTATGGGTGGACAAAGTGCTGCTCCTACAGCAGACAGAACCATACAACATGATGTTGTACAACCCTGAGACCCAGACAGGTGTGCTTCCTGCAGAGCCACTTGCTCCCTCTGCCTCTCCAGGACGTGGCAGGGATGGAGTTAAACCAACCTGCTTCTGTTCTCTGTGCAACTGCTGTGAGAATGAATAGTCACTATCAGAGCTGCTTTCAACTTTATAAACAATGAGTATAAAGAAGGCAGCATTTAAATTGATCTTTTGAAGGTACATCCTGTAACAGGCTCTTAAAATCCTCAAACCAGCTGGAAGCCCTCCAGAGCACTTTTCTGCAGAGATTTTTAGATTTTGTTTTCTTTGCATTTGAAAGCACTTGCATACATACAAATACACAATTTAACACCATTTACTGAAGAGCAAAAATTTTTCTTCCCCGGGCTTTGAGGAGGTTGAATATTGGAATAATTAATTCTGCAGGACAGTGTGGCTTTACCTATATTTAGAGCAGTTACTCTAACAAACAGCTCCATGTGGAGAAGGCTCCTCAATGCAGATACATAACCTAACCCCACTGAACACCCACTGCATTAGGCTGACCCTTGCTGAGGGAAAGGTTTGACACCATGCCATTCCTGTAGCTGATTATTGCCTCACATTTTCATGCAGCTCAGCCCAGCCCAGTCTGGGTGCTCATCTATGTTTAAGATCTATTTTATTTCATAGGATTGATGACAGACAAAGGTCTTCTCCACCACAGCACTCAGTGAGTGCTGCAACCCCATCAGAGCATCCCATCCAGTGGGAAAGCAAGCAACACACACACACTCCTCCCTGTGTCTACTCCCATGAGGAACAGCTAATGCAGGGTCACCCCTTCCTAGCAGGTGACCATATGAGGCATTAGCATTGCTATTTGCACTGTCTGGGGATATAAACCCTATTTATTACAGATTAAAGTAACCCCAGTTTTAATTTTGTTCTCTGGTTTAAAGACTTTTGGGTTTCTTTTCTTCATGTGTAATATCAGTCATCTCCAGATGGCAGCATTTCTTATAGCTGTCAAATAATTCAGTCCAATCCCTGACCTCACAGCTAATGTTTTGTACTAATCTTTGTACTGTCAGCATTTTTGACTACCTGTTAAACTGCTCATTGGGATGCTTAGCTTTGTGTGCACATCTACATGTTGAAAAGCATATGAATATATTTAAAAGCATATATAAAAATACATATTATAGACATAAAGGTGCAGATATGGTTGGCAATAGCTCCTTTCAGTCAAGGTCTGAGATGCTGCGACCCTTCCCCACCTCTCAGAGCAGGCAGAGTACATCACTCACAGTGGTAAACTGAGTTAGGGTCATGTTTTGCAAGAGAAAAGTGGCTTTCCCCATTTGGGTGGGATTTTGGAAAAGAGGCTGATTTTCTCAAAGACAGAAAAAAATTCTGTGAAAATATTTTTCTGAAAAACAATAAAAATCACCAGACCAAAGACTAAACAAAAAAAGAATTTACATTTATGAAACATAAATATTTAATCAAATGAAAAATTGGGAGGAAGTAATATTTTCAATTCTCAGAAATCAGCTTTTTTTTTTTTTTCCCAAACAAAATGTAGCTACACCACAGACTTTCAGAAATCTCATAAAGCTAATTGTATTTTGGGCTGATTTTCCTCATAGCTGGACAACAGGAGGACAATGAGAATATACATGCTGAATATATCACAGAATCATTCTGGTTGGAATAGACCTTCAAGATCGATCATCTATCACTTAAAACACCATCCTTGTGAGCTGGCCCCTTCTATACCATGCCAATACACACCACCTGTTCACACCACATGGGCTGACACCACCCAGAAGGGTCTTGTAAAGACTACATATTTTTGATGTCATGATTACAGATGCTCACACCTTCTCTGGCAGAACCTTGCTGAAATCCCAAAGCTCTGCTGAGATGCTCCTATTTCTACTGAACCATGTTGAAATTTTGGCCAGGACTGAACAAGACCTTGCCAGTTTTCCTGCCTGCTGGTTGCTAGTGGCAAAATCCTCAAACGCTACCTAAACTTCCCAATTCTTCCCCAACTTTCACATCAACTGTTCTGAATTTAGCCAACTGGACTTGAATCAGAGGTTTTGAAGTTGGAGGAGGATGGAGACTTAGAAACCTTGTAGCTTCAAGATCACATCTCCCAAACGGCTGAACATTGAGGCATCAGGTGGTTTGTACAAGGGAAAAAAATGGTTTGTACAAAGGAAAAAAATCATCTCACTGCCTTATACTTCCCTGTCAGATAAGATCCTTCATTGCCTGGGAAGGGCATGGAAGTCTGATCCAGGGCCTGTGGCACAGCCAGGCAGTGGAGCTGAACACCAAACACATGTGAAATGCACATCTGTCAACCTCCACATTCCAATTCAGGTCAAGTATTTCAGCCCTGTCCCTCTAACAGCAAGACAAAGATAGAAGAAAACTAAAATTGCCCTTGGAAAATGTTGCAGGAATTGCAGTTTCCTCCAAGGAGATATTTTAATGAGAAACCTCCTGAAAATGCTCATGGAAATCACTTTAGAGCCTAGGAATTTTTAAATTACAATCACAGTCCTTATTTAAGATACTTTTTTCTTTCCTGACAATGTAAGAGATTTTTAGAGTCAGTTATAAGCACATTAAAACAACAGAGCATGTGAAAACAGTTCACCACCAGAACTTTGAAAAGGTACAGCAGATTAATAAAGCAAACCAGAAACGTTTCTGTAACATTTGCTTTTAAATTACAATAAAGATTACTTCTCTTTTGGGTTCAGATAGTCTTCTGTGTTGCTATTTTGTGCTACAAGCCAAAATGCCTCAAGACTTAATTTGCATTTAGGTGAAGGGTGTGAATAAAAACTGAGTCAACGAAGTAAAGAAACAGAAACAAAAGTGGTTTTCAAAAAGGGAAAGCCTATTTTTATCACAGAAGATCAGTAAAATGCAGAAAGAGGAATAAAAGATAAGCACTGGGATGCTAGTCACTGTTTTGGCATTACTAATTTTGGGATTTCATGGAATTATAAACAAGTTTTTCCTCCTCTTTACCATAACAGCGTTCCTGTAAATCTAATACAAGAGAATAGCTCTGTGAGCGTGTTGTTAAAATTCACACCATATAATTATGTCAGCTGAATATCTGGATGCAAGGATTGCTGCTGTAAAATAAAACAGTCAAGTTCAAAAACAGATCAGGAAAAAACCCCAACAACAATAACAAAAATATCAAAAAACCCATGCGTTTGAATTTATTCTCATGTAGCAAAACATGACAAGTATTCTGAGTTTCAAAAGCACTGATCATTCAGCCTTTGCTGCAATAAAAAGGAGCATCATCAGGTGCCTGGTGCCTACAAAAACCTGTCTGCAGGGCTGTCAAGCTTTAGAAATTTCAGCATTCACTGATTACTTGGGCTGAGGCCAGGAAGAAACTCACCCCAGAGCTCAGCACTCAACAGATTATATGACTTCTTTTCCCACCAGAGACATGGGGACTACTGAGGTTCTTGCTACAGTGTAGGAAAGTTCCTGGTTTGACTGGTCTTGCAGGGGCACTCAGTGCCTGAGGCAGCTCAGAAACTTTGAGAGACCAAGTATTAAAGATCCAGGATGGCATTGACATGTTCATTTCTGTTTGAAACTACTTATCTATGCAGTGAAACCTTAGACAAATAAAAATAATCAGATTTTCAATTGCAAATTCAAGTTTTCAACATTAACATCCAGAGAAGGACTACACAGCAATGCCCTGGCTTCTAAAATGATTGCTCCAAAAAATAGCATGACTGAGCCATGCTAGCCTTTGAGCTGTGAAAGGCTGTCTGTCCATGGCTTGTCACAGATCTCCTGCTCTGAATGACTTTCACAATCATCGCTTGGCTTGCAAAGGTCAGAGGAGAAAAACATCAGCTAGAAATCAATCATAGCCCAGAGCAGCTCTGGCCTGAGCAGCCACATTCCAGCTTCTCCATCTGTGAACTTGAGGGCAAAATGGAGAGATCAAATAACTTTAAAGTGGCAACATTGGGTTGAGATGGATGGACAGTCTTTCTGTATGTCAAGAAGTCAATGCTGTGACGCTGCCCATGAGACACTGTAGGAAAAGATCACTTGGGGTTTTGAGCCTGGCACCCATGAATTTTTCAGGCGCTCATTTCTGTTCCATTCTGCAGGTTTTCCTTGCCTCAGCCACAGCTGCAAGCACAGTCTCCTTAAACTGTCTGTAAATCCCACTTGGGTCCTGGCATGACTCCATGTGGTCTCATCTTTTTGCTGTGGTCTCCCGAGGGAAGCAGACACTTACATGCATGCACTGCCTGAAACCAGAGCTGCCACTGCTGTATCCATCCCAAACCTGACCTCCAGCCTCCAGACCAGGGTTGGACCAGGCTGGACCAAGGACAAGACAGTTCTGCTGCTACATGCAAATGAGCTGCTGGCATCAGGCAACAACCCCTGGGGCACCTGGAGTTGCAGGCAGCACAATCATCTCTCCCTGGTGTGAGATCTCCCTTGTAGAGCTGTGACTGTTGTGAATAGTTTGTCTTTTTAATTAAGTCTTGCTTTTCTTTGCTTTTAGATTTGGGTTGTTAACATTCTCCTTTGAAATCTAGCCCAAATAAAAGGGAATTAACTCCCTTCCTTTCCAGGGAAGGATCCATTCCCAGGACATGCTGTCCTCCCTGACAGTGCTGAAGGCGTTAAACACGAAAGCCTGGGCTCAGTGTCACCTCCCCTATGGCACTTCCCAGACGTTCCCTGTTATAAACTTAATCTGTCCTGAAACAGGTGCAGCATCCCACGGGTGACAGGGATATACCTCAGAGGTTATATTTGTTTCTCCTGACCCTGCAGAAGCAGCGAGCCTCTGGCTGAGCAGGTCCTAACCCCACACTGAGCAGCGTTTTTTGTCACTAAATGCTGGGACTGAGCAGGGACTGGAAACATCCTAACAAAAACATGAATAACCAGCCTTGAGAGAATGTTGCTGCTCTGAATTTGAGCTCAGGGAGAGCGATCATGTCTCAGGAGTGGTTTGAGTAGGTTGGACAGACAAGACATTGTTCATCTTTTTTTTTTTTTTTTCTATGCCTTGTGTGTGCTTTAGTATTAAGATGGTTGGTTGTGGCTGTAGAAAAGGCTCTGGAAAGCTAATCAGTCAGTGGCTTGTTGCCATGCAGGGCCATGAAGATATATACATTACTTAAATGTCACTTCAATTTGGAATCCCAAGTGGGTTTTCAGGTAAAGATGCTTTATGCTGCCCCTCCAAACCACGGCCTTCACCACCAGTGCTCCTGCGTGAATTAGGAAGAGTTTGATGCAATTTAATAGTAACTCAGGGCAAAGAAGATTCCCAAAGCAAAGACAACATATTTATTCTCCATAACCAGAGTTTCTTGAGTTTGCTCTGTTCCAGGCTAGACACTGCAGCATACTGCTTCACAGTTCAAGAGGTTCAGATAACACCAGTGTGGGTACATCTGCACCCTGGTGTGGATGTGGCCTTTGCCCAGGGTACTGGGACACAGATTTTCATAGTGGGTCTCTGCATAGCCACCTCAGTCAGTCTTGGATGCCATAATCCTCAAATGCACTGACCAGGTTAAGGTAGGGAAAAGAGATTAAATTTCTGGAGCTACTTCCAAGTGGTTAACCTGAAGATCACTTCCATTAGCACCACCTCATGTCCAAACTATTCCCTAACATCTAGCAGACTTAAGCATTTCACCAAATGTCTGTGTGTCAGCAAAACATCTTCAGCCTGTGGAGGAAGGTGACAGATCCTTGTCTTACCTTAGTCTGGAACGTACAGAAGACATGAGTCAGAAAGGGGTGTTCCCAAGCTAAGGAGAGAACTCTCTTCTCCACCATTGTACATTCAACATCATCATCCATCAGCACCACATCCTTCTTCAGGGCTTTCACTGCAAAATACTGGTCTGTGCTCTTCAGCTCAGCAAGGAAGACCTAGGGTGGAAACAGCTGCTCAGAAAGAGTGATGCTCTTCTCTCAGAGCTGGCCACACAGCCATGTGAGGATGGGAGCAGCGCTCTGGGGAATTCACTAGGGCAGACCTAAAAAAAGCTGATGTTTAAGGCCCCATCCTGCCACTAAGACTTTGTAGACCTTGACTTTATTCCCCATACTCAGAAAAGTTTTATGAAGTTGAACCCCAGGGAAGGATGAGAAGGTCTTGGTGATTACAAGAGCAGGGGCTACATGCCCAAAAGGACAGGACATGTCAGAGAGCCAAACACTTCTGATAACAGAAACCATCTCTATGCAAATGCTTGTGAGATACATTTCCTGTTTTCTGACTTCAAATAACAAAACGTAGAAAATTGCTTTGTCAACATGAGAAATGCAAATGCCCTGCACCAGATCCTCTGCAGGTGTAAACTGATGTCCACCAGTAGTTAGACCATTCTATATCAGATGTGACTTTCTCCCCTTCCTCCCAGCTAGCAGGATGCCTGAGCAAGCAGGGTGAGTCCTCTGTGCTTCTGCAGGACTTCTCTAAGAATAGCAAAACACATCACAGAGGAGTTAGGACCTTTCTCTGTTTTTATGGGCAGGGAAAAAAAGACATGGAGCAGCAGAGAAAGGTCTTCTAGAGACCACAGAGCAAAGAAGTCTCCCCTGGAAGGCAGTGCCATTCCTGATCATTATGCTAACAGCCTGTTGATGCTGTTTCCCACAGACTGAATGAATATGTAAGATTCATCAAAGAGGTCTTTGAAGTTCTCTACCAGACACTATTTACTGAGTAAGCTCAGACATGTTTTAGTCCTGACAAAAGTTTTATTTACCCTTTTGGCTACTGCTGCATTTCACTTTGTAGCACTAGACAGAGAGTAGAGCCTCCCTCTGTCTCTGCAGTGAATGACCAGGAACACAAATAGTGCTGATGCTGCAGGCATCCTTTTTACTCTCATTTTGAGCAGGGCACTGCACTCCTGGGGAAATCAGGGAACACAGTGAATTTGTGACTTCTGCTGTGACCTCCAAGGTGTGGGTAGGCAACAGTAGACCTCATGCAGAGGAGGCTTCCTTGTGGGTCTGGCCCTCAACTGCCCTGGTCCATGCAGAGCTGGAGAGACCCCTCAGGCACTGAGATCTGCACAGCCTGTCCCTTCTATGGGGAAGTGAATCTTGCTCCAAGCAAATAAGGGCACCCAGGAGCAAGACCTACACAGGAAATTTGTGGGTGAGGTTTGTTGCAGAAGGGTATGAAATAGCCCATCTTCTCCACACCCACGTGGTGCACTGCAGAGAGATGCAGATGCTTGCAGCCTTGGAGTGTCCATGTTAGCACAAGAGGCTGAAGCAAGGTACAGAATCTGTTTCAGTGGAGGTATTTGAGACCTGACTAGACAAACCCCTGAGCAATCTCATCTGATTAGACCTGTTCTGAGCAGCAGGTTGGATTAGATGACCTCCAGAGGTTCCTTCCTTCCAATGTAAATGTTTCTATGACATCTGTGCTCTTGAGTCCTGGTTATTCTGAGCTGTGAATCTTGGGGTATTCTGGCTTAGCTCTAACTCAGATATCTCAGGTCTGCTTCCCATGCAAACTGTGGACATGCCAAGTATTTTCAAGCTTGGAAAGCCAACACAGCAAATATTTCACCAGTTTAAGAACTGGCTGCAACAATTGCTCCAGCTCACTTAGCAGGCAAAACGGAGCCCTTCTTTAAGGAACAATTTCCACCTTGGAAAGATGTGGGATCTAAGCAATGCAATACATAATAATACTCATTCTCCTTATTGGCTGTGAAAATACAATGCTGAGTTCCTCTGAAATTGCTTCATGCAGCTCTGCGCTGGCACTGAATAACTCAAGTCCCCTTCCAGGGGATCTCTGCTAAAAGGAAGAACAATCCACAATTCATCAAGATTAATGAAACCACTGAAAACAGGTGGTTCTTGTTCCAAAAGCACAAATTCTTGGCTGTTGCAAAATTTACTTTATGCTCCAGCACAGATCAGAGCTGGAAAAGAGCAGTTAGTGTTCCCAGCTGGGGACCTGCTGCTCTGCAGAGGGGAGGTGATCCACACTCAACTTTTCAGCTCATGCTTCTGTCTCTCTCTGAGCTTGCTAAGTTGGCAGGAGTGTCTGCATGAAGGAGGACACCACAGAGAGCTTTCCCACCAGCTCTTTGTGGATATCAAGGCTCTGGCAACCTGCACAGAAGGGGAAGTTGCAGCTTTACTTCGTTGCTCTGCTGTCACGGGCACTCATGAGACAGCAGGCTAATGGGGCAGAGGTAAGGACAAGGAAGATCTTTGTACTTAGGCAAGGAAAAGACTGAGTTCAAGACTCACGCCAGAGCAAGGGTTGTTTGAGGGCTTGGAGATGCTTTTTCCTAAGTGGCCTTCAAACCACATTATATTTAGTGCCATAGTAAGCAATATGCAGACCTATGCAGTGGCATCTAGTCCCCTGATGCTTACCTTGCCAAAACTGCCCTTCCCCAGCATCTTGTGCAGGACAAAGTCTTCGATGGTTAGTTTTAGCTGCACTTGGTGTTCTTCCTGCTCCTGCAGCTGTTCTCCCAAGTCTGACTCTATTAGAGACTCCTCCTTCACTGTGCCTTCCACTGGAGTCTCCCAGGAGATGCCCTGTGGCTCTGCAACACACATCAAAGCATTCAAATAAGCCCCTGCAAATCAGCAGAAAATCCCCAGGTATTGTGTTTAGAGTGTCTAATGGGTCTTTCAAATAAATGGAAATGTGGTGGCCACATCTACTAAGTAGATTGGCTCTGCTCCCATATTGCTTTCTCTCCAGAGGAACTTTTACTCAGTGTAACTCCACCTTCTTCAGTGGCATTACTTCCACCTTACAAACTCCTTCATCTGTCTTACGGCAGCAAAACACAACCAAACTCTTCATTTCTGGACACGTGTGTTCTTCATTCCTTCTTCTTGTTTGCTGTTATGAAGTGGTCCTATTTTTTCAAGGCCTTTTCAAGACCCTTGGCAAAGCTAGCATATGAGAAGATGGGACAGATCTGTGTGTGAAGTTCTGATCAAGTACTCCAGCTGTCCTGAAGTGGAACTACTCAAAGTTTCTACAATGCTCCTTTCTCTTGGATGTACAGGAAATTCTAAGATTCTGTCCCTTACTGAATATATCCTATGCACTCAAGTGCACATTTGCTGAACTGTCCTACATTGCTGAACAGCAAAAATACTACTCAGCAGACAAACAGATCCATAGGAAAAGCAAATCTGAAACTATCTGGGGCATTACTGATTCACATCAGCATAGCCAGTTCTATTTGTAGAGAAGAAAAAAATAACCACAGATGGAGACATCATTTATTTCCCCTTGGGGGCCAAAAGGCACTGTCCTCTTAGCTCAGATGGTACCAGAAACAGCTTTAGAGGCTCAGTGTCCTGGTGCTGCACAGTATCAAATCCAGATTGGGTTATAATGGGGGTCCACTGTGCTTTAATCAGTGCCTTATGACATTTTCCTCCAGGTTCAGCATCCAGGATAGTATCTCCTCACAGGACAGTACTAACATGCACTGAAAAAGCAGATGAGGGTGGGGTCTGGGCTGCCAGCTTGTTCTTTGGTTAGGGTTGGAGCTGAGGACCCACTGCTAGGTTTAAGTATTGATTCACTTGAACTCTTCTTTTTTTCCCCTCCCCTTTCTGGTAGACACATTTTAAAGCTTGTGGGAAGCAGATAAGCATTGTGTCAGTGCCATCATATGTATGCTACAGTTACAGTACAGTTCTTGGAGGGGTACCATGACCCATGAAGCTGGCCACATGGGTCCATAAAGGATGGTGACATTTTCACTCCCAATATCCAGAGTTCTGTGACTCAAGCACAAAGCAGACAAACAAAATATCTCCTCAGGAGACTGTAATTTTTCATTTAGGCCACTGAGCCACTAGTAGCTTTGTCCAAGGTCTCTTAATCAATGTTATTCTCCGTTCTCTCATCCACCAGGATAAGATTAGCTCCTGGATGAATGAAGAGGGGGTCCGCCAATGGTTTTCAAAGGTACTGGATGTCAACCCCTACCCAAAAATATGAAAGCAGAAAGAGAATTGGCCATGGTGATAAGAAGGACTCACAATCTCCTGTATAGAGGGTGGTTTCTCTTTGAAGGTCTCAGATTATGCAGTCTACAAGTCCCAAGAAGGAAATAAACACATTACTGCCAGTGGAGGTATGAAGTGTTCTCAAGCACCAAGTCAGAAAGAGAGTTTAGGTGTTAGCTGAATGTGTGGTGCTTGGTGTCTCATGTTACCAGAGGCATGTGGGAAGTGCAGGTTTATAGAAAGGGAAGGAAACAGGTTGAGATCTGGGTTATCTGCCATGCCCAAGTGATGTGGCTGGTAAGAGTTGTTGATAACCTGGGATGACAAGGGGTATGTCTTGCTCTAGGATGTTAAGATGCATGAAAGATTCAATGGCTAATAAACTCCCCATCCTTGTCACCTCCACTTAACCAAGCACAAACCAAAAAAACCCAACAAAGCCTTCTGTCCCATCCCACCAGGGGAAACTACCTTTTTTTCCTGTTGTAGATGCTGTCAATGCCTGAAGCGGTGTTATCTCCTTCACAAGAATTGGGAAGCCAATTTCAAGAGGTCCATCCCTGGAGATTTGTTCAGTGTCACGTTGACAGCGAGCCTGGATTACAGAAAATAGCAAATTACTTTTGAGCCAAATGTCATATTCTGAGCTTATGGACACTGTGGCTTCTTGAGCGTTACTGTCAAGAAGCCAAAATCTAGATGAAGTCTTTGCTTATGAGAAGAGCATCTCTGTACCTAACATTCAGGGATTTAGCAACCTAGAGGAACCCACAACCTTCTATGAGATGTCTGTTAACAGGTCTTTCCACTGACAATATAGAGATCCTCTGTTTTGTACAGGAGTCTGAGTCCCTGACTATCTACACAAAGAGTATTTTAACTAAACAATTTTCCTTCCCAACTGTCCTCTCTGAAGAGATATTTGGAAAAATGCTAGAGGCTGGAACATGCTGCAGCTTCACCCTTGCACAGTGTCACTCGGAAGAACTCCTTGCATCAGGATATTGCAAAAGGTAAGAGTTTGTCTGTATTCAAGGTTGGTAAGACAAAAGCATGAAAGGTAAATCCTCTGAGGGCTACTAGACACTAAGACTCCACCTATGGCTCAAGAAGTCCCCAAGGCTTAAATTTCTGGAGATTAGAAGATTATTTTGGGGTAAGTATCTAGTGCTGGCCCTCTTCACCACTCAGTGGTGACTCCAAGTATGCAGTGCAAAGAGTTGTAGAGAGACAGCAGGTAAGAAATAGAGAAGCAAGATCAAAAAAACCCACCTCCTCTGGAAGTTTGGCAGCACTACCTATCACATAAAGGTGAGAAATATGGACAGCTAAACCTGGTAGATAGCCTCTCAGGAAGATATAGATGGAAAAACACCTGCTGTATGGATGAAGAAGTTGCCTTGGGATACCTGATTAACCTAAATATGGAGGGCTAGGTACCTACGGATTTTGTCCCTCTCTGAGGTTACTCAAGAGCTGAGAGGCATCCTAACAATCCTGATTTTGAACTAGAAACTCTAAATTCTTTTACTCTTTTGGCTTGCAACAAGCTCTTTTTCCTTCTTTTAATTTGATTAATTTGATTTTCCATGTTCAGTGTTGCTTATATGACAGGTGTATCTAGATCCAATCCCCGAGGCCTGGGTCTCTTCTTGAGAGCCCATGGTCTGGGCAGTTGCATTCCAAACACATCAGGGAGTCACATGACAAATTGCTAAGCCACAAGCACAGAGCAAGGTAGTGACAGCAAAAGGACCCAAATCTCTCACTCTGCCTTGGACCCTGTTACACAACCTCAGCTGTGAACATAATGTAACTACAACTGTACCAAATCAGAGTAAGAGACCATCCAGGTCATGTCCCATCTTCAGTGGGGGTCAAGCAGACACCAGGTAAAGATATAAGAAGAATTCAGGCATGCAAAGTCATCTGCTCAGAATATTCTCCCTATCTTCAGAGACACGTGGCTTGGAGATTTTCCAATTCAAAGGCAATGCTTTTCTACTAACAGAATTAATCATTCTATTATTCCTGAAGTCTCCTCTATGAGCGCTAGAGATTGTCACCTAAACCCATGAAAACTCTTGGCCTTCACAAAGTGCTGAGATGAGCTTAACTAACTGTTTCATGAAGGACCTACTTCCTAGTCTTTACTTTGAACTTGGTACCCACACTGCTTCACTCAATGACCTTACATCCTGCACTGAAACAATGAACAATTGATCCTCCTTTCCCCAGGTCACTCCAGGTTTAAAGTATTTACCTGCTGGGTGCTCTCTATCATTGCCAGAGCTTCAGCCATTAGTTTTTGGTTAACTCCACAAAGATTTGCTACTTTTGTCTGGCACTTGTGATGGACATTCATGCCACATGCTGGAAGAAAGAACAAGAGATGTCAGGACAACAAAGGATGGCTAGGCTGTAAAGAGTAGCCAATGTCAAGAGGTCCATCCCTGGAGTGTTACATTCAGTGTCACATTGGCAGTGAGCCTGGCTGGGTGGGAACATGTGCTGCTATTGGCCCAGGGCAGACATCAGCCAGGTAAACAGCTCAAAGCCCTGACACTATTTATGTCTCATGAGATGGCACTGAGGTAATTTCTTGGATCTCTGTGGAGATCAAGGTGTTTTTCTTCTGGGCAAAAGATTGCATTTCTGCATCCATCAGCCTTTGCAGCCACAGGCTACCAAAACTCTACAGTCTCTAAGCTCAGAGATAAACTGTAATCACAGAACAGGACCTCCCCATTGGTACAGGATTCTTAAGAGGGTAAAGTGTCTTGGGCCTATCCGACAGTGGAAACAGAGCACGCCAATTGATACTAGGAGTGCTTTTGGAAGACTGCAGTGTCACTGAGATATTCTTTGCCTCTCTGGGAAGTGACTCTCCAGCCTTAAGGAACACATAGCTTTCTGTATACTGTCAGTTGTCATCCTCCTTGAAGGATGGTCCTCTTGACCACTTCTTCACCACCCCAGAAGCCATCTCATACAGATCTTGTAGGGAAGTGTGATAAATGAGATTTGGCTCTTTAGACTGCAAACCTCTAAAGACAACGGACCACTCCCATAATCAGCTCATGCCATATACATCAGGGACTCACCATCACACTTCAGTCCTTGCCGTGCAAGGCCCCAGAGGAGCGTGCCACAGTGCTCACAGAAAGTTGGGCTCTTGTAGTTGTAGACTTTGAAGCGGTGAGGCATGTCAATCTTGAACCGCTCTTTATGGAACTGCAAGAGAAAAGCTGTGTTGATGATTCACTCCTCTCCATCTCAACTCTGCATGGAAAGCCAACAGCCCCTGGGATTGTACCACAGAAGCTGGGATGTCTTCTGCTCCTTTATCCTTGAGTATAATCACCAAGAAACTATCTGTAACTATCATTCAGATATACACAGATAAATTTTGATACTTTGATCTGTGCAATTCAGAGGGAATTTGTTTAATTTAATCCCTAGATTTGATTTACCTGGCCAAATAACTTGCATCTTAGCTACACACCCAGACTCCCCTAATGCTCAGTAGAAAAACACTAGTACTTCTAAAAATTATTCATCCCATCCTGAAATGGATATCTAAATTTGTTGCTAGGAATCACTCTTTGGAAGAGCCTATTTTTCTTCTTTTACTTTATAGGGAGTAAAAGGTGATGGTGAAGTTGGATACATCTACCCTGGGGATGTCAGAGGACAAGCAAGATGAATCTCAGTTCTAAGGACTATAAAAGGACAACAGGAACCAGGGTAGGAATAGAAGCAAACAGAAGCTGTAGGACACAATTAAGAAAAAAGGATATAGTTCTATCAATGGTTTAAATTCCACTCTTGTCCACCAAAAAAGAAATTTCATTATAAACTTACATGGTAAAAATTAAGTAACAGTGGAGATCACAGATCTTCCACTGAGTGTTTGGAAATCTCAGATACCACAGAATGGGATGTTTAAAGTACAGCTCTGAAAATTCAGTGTGATGTCCTACATCATGTAGTGAAGAAGATTTTCCTTCAGTAGATCATCTCTACCTCATGTCCATGACCTCCCTCTGAGCTGTACTTCATACATTAGAAAAATGTCAGTCCTGATTCAGCAACTGCTTATTCAGTGCCTGCATTTAGTAAATCAGAAGTAGGAGGTAATGAAACCACTGGGAACAAAAAATACCAAAGGGTACAGTTCAGATCGCACAGCCTTTATTTCAGTAGCACCTTTTGCTTCATCAGAAATTGCCTGAGAGCACTGTAGAAGACATCTGTATGATGCCCAAGCAGCCAATTAATAATACATACCATTGTTTCTCTGCTGTTGATTGCTGATCCTGTACACTTGGCTATTACTTTATCGATGCACTTCTTATGAATGGCAGCATTGCATTCTGAAAGAGCAAGTGTGTCATGGTGTTAATAAAAATATCCTTAAAAGAGGACCAAGTAAATAATGATAATAACAAAGGCAAAAAAAGCTTCTTACGTCTGCACTGATAGCCTTGTTTATTCAGACCCCTGAAATCAACAAAGAAATGGTTAATTCTGAATCTTCTGAAAGCCTCAACAAAAGAGAGGAGAGCAACATTTATGAAAGAAAAACAGCTTTGCTTTTTATCAGTCTTTATAGAGCTTCTCTAATCTAAATAATTCAATCCAACTGTGGAGTGATTCTCTGTGGTTTTCACAACCTTTTCAGCACATATTCACATTCTGAATTTCACAACAGCCAAATAGCAAACTGGGTTGACGACACTTGTGTCTGCATTTGGCCAGACAAAAATATTTATAAACTAAAAAATTAAGGGAATTTTCACAGTTTGAATTACAACTGTGAACCACATCCTTGAAGTGATGCAATAACTCTACAAACAAGATGCCAGATAGTGAGCTCTGGTGAGCACAGATACTCACCAGAGAACCACAGAATCATTTAGGTTGGAAAAGATCTTTAAGATCATCGAGTCCAACCATTAACCCAGCACTGCCAAGCCCACATCTAAACCTAAGTGCCATATCTACACAAGAACTGGTCCCTAGAATTAAAAGGGAAGAAAGTGCATAAATCTGTTTTCATTTACCACACAAACTCATGACAGACAGAGCAGAAGGTGGGCTGTGGAAAGAAGGTGGCTGTAAACTCATGACATTTGACATTATGGATTTTGGCCTGTTTGATGGCTCCCCTGCGCTGGTGCAAGGAGAAAAAGCCTTCGGTCTCACAGTCAGCCAGGTCCTTTGCATCTGAGGGAAAAGGAAACAGAAGATTTATTAGTGTACCCTGCTCTGATCAGGCACCTTGAGAAAATGCAGCTTCCAAAATACCAAGTGACTGAAGTTAATGATTCACTCATGAAAACAAGTATTTTTAAGATACATTGATTTCTGAAGCCCACACAAGGCTTGTTTTGATGTCTTTTTATTTACCATTCCTACAAGGATACTAAAATTACTTCAAACTTGGGAATCTGACCTCTCTTGAATAGACATAATGCTGCTTTTGAAACGTACACCAGAAATTCCCCAAGGAGAGAGAGTTTTCAGTTAAGCATAAAATTCTTTACTTTGCATAGCACTGAAGAACTATGCCTTAAAAAAGATGAAATTACATAAAAATTAATAATTATCTATGCACACAAACACATATCTCTCTGTATATGTGGGTATTTAACTGAATCCTTTACGTACGCATGTATGTGTAAGCACCTAAGTATGTTCCTAGGATAATCTTTCTCTTGTTAATTTTCCATGCCAACAATTGCTTTGCTGTTTGCTGTGTCTGTGCCATTATTCACAGGTCACATTCACACTTTTTAGAACAGCAAACCATCCAGTTTTGTTGACATGTGCCTATACACCTGTGCACTTATATATGTGCTTGTGCCTACAAATTGAGATATGCACAGAACATCTCACTCTCGGTCTCTGGTTTGTTTTACTCATGCATTACACAGCAAGTTACGTAGATATTCTGTGAAAACTGGTCCCCTGGGTGACCTGATGCTGATCTTGCTATTTGTAATATAAACACAACGTACATTTTCTATGCTTTGGCGTCTCTGATATCTTGTAACAGAGAAGGAGGCAACATTAATCTATTCTATATTAAAGGTAGTAAAGGATGAAGAAAATATCAGTATGGACATGCTATTAGCTGCTTTCAGTGTTTCTATAAATCTACCTTCTAGATATCTACACCTTACATCCTCACCCCACATCTATGAAAGGCAGTGAGAACTCTGGCATCAAAGACAGTACAGTAAGTCTGAGCATTTGGATTGCGACCCACTTTCTTCACCAAAGCCAAATGCATTTCACATGGTGTTGAATTCTGCAGGTGGGATTTAGTTCCTAGTGAAGACATGTAAATGACAGCATGCCCCCTGTCCAGCGTGACTAAGCTGCTACTGCATCTCTGAAGGTCTAGCTGGAGCAGGCAATGGAGCCCAGTGAATGACTCAGTTCATCTTGCAGTAGAAACCTGCATTTGATCAGATGAGTCACTCTCTAAGTTCTTGTTTTGCCTAGATTCTTCTTGTCCTTAAAAAGCCCAGCTGACGTATATACTTAGGTGTTATCCACCCTAAATTGTATCCCAACCTATAATGTATTCTGTGGCACATGTTACACGCGTACATCCAAGTAGAACGATCTCAGAGGGGCTGGCTCTTTATGGATCTATTTTGTCTTGCTGTCATAAGCATAAGGAGAAAATCTACCACTTTAGTGGTAGAACAGCCAAAAATTTGCCTTGCAAATCACGGAGGAACAGTCAATCTTCATCCCCACCATACAATAAAAATTGCTTTTCTGGAGTGTTATTTCAAGATGTTCTGATAGTTCCTATGAATGGATCAGTAATAACACAGGCACTGCTTTCAGTGAAGACACTATGTCTACTCCACATAACCAGAAATCACATCTATCAGTTAATAAACAAAATCACTTGCCACTTATTTCCAGGAAGTATCTTGCATTCATCAGCATTCGCCCTTGAGGTTTCAGTTCTAGCTGGTTGAGATAAGTGAAAAACAAGAAAGACATGCCAGTGAAATCATTAAGCAGTCATTCACAGAAGCAACAATCATTTCAGATAACTCAAGCTATCTCCTTTTCCTAGTGGAAATTGAAGCATGCAAATGAATGCTGATTTTTGGGTTGCTCGCACCCATGTGGGGCAACAAGGCAGGCCAGGAGCAACTATAAAGAGAGGAGGCTACATCACCTCTTACCAAACTCTTGGAGTGGCATGATAGAAATGTGAATAAACCACAGAAGCTGTAGGGGAGGTTTTTAGACACCAGATCAGGACTAACATTATCTTGTCATTTCTTGTGATCTTGCAAGGGCAAGTAGGAGCACCTCTGAAAAAATCAGCCAGCTTCAGTTGGGTAATTAAAAGAGACCTATGAAGACAGTCTGAGAGAGTTGGGGTTGTTCAGCCTGAAGAAAAGGCTCTGGGGAAGACCTTATAGTGGCCTTTCAGTATTTAAAGTGGGCCCACAGAAAAGATGGGGAGGGACTCTCTATCAGGGAGTGTAGCGATAGGATGAGGAGTAACAGTTTTAAACTGAAAGAGGCAAGATTTAGGTTAGATGTAAGGAAGAAGTTCTTCACTGTGAGGGTGGTGAGATGCTACAGTAGGTTGCCCAGAGAGGTTGTGGATGTCTCATCCCTGGAAGTGTTCAAGGCCAGGATGGACGAGGTTTTGAGCAACCTGGTCTAGTGGAAGGTGGGGGGTTGGTTGTCAACCCCCATTGACAGGGCTGTTGGAACTAGATGATCTTTAAGGTTCCTTCCAATCTAAACCACTCCATGAGTCTATGAATCTGGGATACTGAAATCTTTCAGAGCTTGGTTCTGCAAATCTAACTTCCATTACAGTTCATGTGAGTGATGTTACAAGACTTCTCAGACATTTTTTGGGCATTCCCACTGGACCTGGAAATTCCCACCTTTCTGAACCTCTGTCCATAGGTGCCTTTGTAAATCTAGATCCACTTCCCTAGGGATAAGATGACCTACATTCAAGGATTTTTTCAGCTTGAGAACCACAACAGTGCCTTCCCCATTCACTTACAGCACAGCCTCAGCAAGGTTACCTCTCTACCTTCCAGGTGAATCTGTGCCCTTGTGCAGAAAAGTAAGAAAAATGTTATTGTGACCCATCATGACCTCTGCAGGATGGGATATCTGGGACCACCCTCCCTAGGTCGTGAGTGGAGAGAAGATCTCAGGAGATGCCACCAAGCTGGGACACAACATTACTAGTCTTTCAACTTCGCTTGACCTCAAGTCTGTTACTCTTGGTGCAAGTAAGCATCACCCCAGCCTATGTGCCTGCTCTCCTCCTCACCAAGTTAGGGAGTAGGGAGGTTGTAGTAGGGAGGTTGGGGTGATGCTGATCAGAGCCTCTTGCTTTTAAATTCCATTCCTAAGTATCTCAATTCCATCCAAGTTATGTATTACATGTGTAAATCTCTACCAAATCTTGCTCTTAGTTCTGTTAAGTGACCAAAGCCTTTCTGACTTTTCTACTCTCTGCTTAAGCCAAGCTTAGCCTGAGAACTGGCATGAGAAATTAAAAAAAAAATAATAAAATCCAGGAAATCAGTTTCTCTGCAAATGACTTTCCACTTTATTGTTATTTATGGCATGGCTATGAACACTACATGTTAAAGACCATTATCAAGAACTTTCTTGCTTGAGCTACCAGGGAACACCACCTTACATTTAGCATCCTTATGAAGACTGGTATTTCAAAGTCACTCCACTATACCTCCAATGATTTTAAAGGAGTTACTCTGACACAACTGAAGTCAGGCAGCTGTGAATCTCTCTTGATATTAGATTAAATTTTTAAAGCTGTTTCCCCAGAGCACATAAAATAATTCACATTTAGTCACTCATATTAGCATTTGTCCCCAATGGGTTTTCTAAGTGAAGATTGATATGTGGGCATATATCACATTTTTTAAAATGCATGAAAGTCTTACCTTCAAATCATACTCAAGTAGACTCAAAATGTTATTTCTTGGATGGCAGCCAGTTCCTGCTGCCCTATGGTTACAGTCACAGCCTAGCATGAACACAAGGCATTTCCCTGCCCCACAGCAGCTCCCCTTTACATCCTCCAAAAGAAGATAACAATGCTCACCCATATCTCTGTCTTCCCATTGCTCTTTTTACACCTCTCCGCCAGCACCTTGAGTTCCACCGTGGCCTCTGAAACCATTTCAGCACTTTTGTCCTTGACGACGATGTGCATGACCCTGCCATTGTTGATATGGGCATCGAAAGTGCTATTCCAGGGTGGGTACATGGTGGGCTTCTTCTGCACATACACTTGGCCATTTTCTGTCAACAAGAAGTGGTTTGGATTGACTGGACTTGCTTCTCATCTGCACTAAAGCCACCACTCTACAGTTCCTGAGACAGATTTATGTTATTTACCTACCTTAAGGTCTCTCTCCTGGCATGGTTTGTAATGGACCATTTTAAAGTGTCTTAGGAAGTTACTATATGAAGTGAAATGTAGGATGGAATTCATCTCGTTTAACTTCAGGTATCTACAATGCATATGCCCATATCTGAGCTGTCTGAACATTGGATCCATTCAGAGCCAGAGAAGAGAATATAATCAATATAAATCAGTGGAATTAAGGTGCATTCATTTGACCAAATACAGACACCTACCTTAGAAAAAATAATTTCCACCCTTGACACCATTAACTCTATTGAATAGACCTCAAATGTAGTCTCTGACTCCACAGACACCCACTGAATCTCATCACAGATAACCAGCTACATGTATGATCTGTCCCACAGCAATGCAAAATGAAACACGTTTGCTTCAATCTTCTTGAAAGTTGGGTGCACTTTGTGGTTAAGGTTCAGCTGGAGGACATGTCCAGCCAGTTGTTACATCTCAGCTAACTCAGGCATGTTAATATACAAACTATCTTACAGACCTGCAACCACATCCAGAGCAGTGTAGAGATTTCACCCTAGCAAATTTTTCCTGTGCTTCTTCCTCATGCATTAATTCCTCTTTCTTCATAGCAGATGCATCTTTAAATGGTGATGGGTAAATAATGGGCATCTCTGAGTTTTAACATTAATTTGCAGAGAGTTCCCTCTAGTTAATTCTCTCTGAAAAGAGTCTTGGGAAGCCTTATTTATTATATACAACTTGTTTTATTTCACACAGCCCTCTAAAAAGCTCAAGGTAAATTCTAATTCACAGTTACCCTCTGCAAATTTTCAACCCATCAAATACCAAAGCTGGAGGAATAAGAATAAAAACCAGTCGTGTGAACAGCAGACCTGACTCCTCTCTCCTAAAGACCCTGCTCCTACTGCCAGTAATCCCAAACTTTCCCTCATCCCACCCATCTGGAGAAGCACATGCAGCCGATGGCCTGGAATGTGACATGTGCTGGAGAAAATCTTTCCCTGCATGGGAAGATTAATTCAGGTTTCTTCTCTTTGCCCAGCTTTGATTTTCACAGACAGGAACCTGGGGATTTCTGAGGCTTGTACCACAACTCCAGGATGGATTAAAACTAGCAAACAAGCTCCAAAGTCATTGGAAGCAGGAGAGAAGAAAGTAAAGTGACTCTTGATTGTGTAATACTCGTCTCAGGAAATGAGAAAATGTTTACTGGAGGGAGAACAAATATCTGAGCTGTGAGTTTATAACAAAGATCTCTCTTCACCACCCCATACCTTGGAGAAATGACTGCAAAGCCACTACAGCAACTATACTCACTAGATAGATTTAAGTTGAGAAAGTAGCTTCCTGAGAAAAGGTTTGCAGGATCCTGCAACCAATTCTGATTTGCTGAAATTTCACTCCGTGACCCACCTCCCAGCTCTCACAAAATAGTTTTGTGCCTGGTTCAATCACAGAAACTTGATTAAAGCTGCAGTGCCCTCCGACCATCGCAAAACAGAGCAGAGATCATTCCTGCAGCATAAAATCACCTCTCACCCATGTCCTGTTCCATATGACAAGTGGTTATGCAGCTAAATCTTAGGTTCAAATTCAGTTTTCTCAAAGTTTAAAGCACCTCAAACTCAGGTGAATCTGTCTCTCAGTTAAAAAAGGGCTGACTTTTCACATATGCACATTTAGGCAATCATATATTGAGCTCATTGTCTGCAGGCTTAATTCATTCCCATCAAGCTTGCAAATATATATTCAACGCACTGCTTCAACAAAAGCAGACAAAAAGAGACATAAAAATAAGACACAAACTTCCCAGCATCCCGGAGACCAGAAATCCCAGTAAGGACCATTATTTCTTTTCCACATCGGTGAAACTCCACGGATGCAAAACCCAGCACTCACAAAACAAGTGCTGTCATTTGCACTCCACTCCAAAACATACGGCTTAAATAAACAAACCCTGGAATGTGAATGAACTGGCCAATATACGGGAGCAGACAGTCACCCCCCTGGTGCATCCCCGCTGACGTCCGTGGAATTCTGCCAGGGATTAATCTAACCCTGGGCTCCTGAAAAATAAAACAGCATCTGTCTTTTCTGGGCAGCAGCTTCCACTGTAGCTGGAAGCACTTTTCTTGGAGGCTTGCTGAGTTCAAACACGGAGCAGGATCTTTCACGTAAGCAAAGGTCACCAAGACAGGTGGTAGAATGGCACCGAGCCGGGTGGCTCATGAAGGCAGAAGCTGTATTTAAAGGGCAGATTTCTTTATACCTCGGGGGTGCCTATGATCTGTGAAATGCTTTGTCATCAGTAATGAATTACTAGAACACTTTTAATTATATGGAGCTGTGGGGGGTTTTTAAAGATTGTATCTGAAAGTCCTGGATCCCTTTTACAAAATAAGCAAGTCAAAAAAAAACCCAAAAAGGCTGACCAAGATCTTTCTGAAATTTCTCTGAAATTCTTCAGGGTGGCCTTGCTGTGACAGCCCTGTGTCCACACATGATCTGCATTACTCCAGAACCCTGGGGACCTCTGTCCCAATGACCTATTCATCATGGCTGGTTGACAAGCAACAGACAGCTTTTGGCATGAACTCAGGCTCCCTTTTTTTATTGAGCTAAACATACTGATCATCTACCACTGCTCTGTTTGAAAAAAACCCAACCAACTAACCAACCAATCAACCAAAACTCCTCATGCTATGCTAATGCTATACATGGTACATAACTGATCCATAACAGGACTTTGCAAGAGTCAGAATAGAATCATCTACCAAACTGGTTCCAGCACAGAGTTTGCAAGGATTTGGGATTGGATTTATCCTGAATGCAGCTTTGGGTTTAGGGACGTCCTGCCCTACATTCTGCACTCACCACTATATACCAATTTTTTGCCCTGAAGAAATCTTAACATCCACCTGTCAATGCACAAGGTTGGGAGTCATGATTGTTTCCATTCTTCCAGTTTTGCAGCTGGTAGTTGTGCTGCTCCTGCTCCTTGGACGTGCCACTTCAGCCAAATCAGGGCACCAATATAAATAATAATAATAAAAAAAATTCCTATTACCGTTGTGTAGCAAGTGCTTTGTAAAACCAGGAATACAAAGAGTAAACCACGATCAAAAAAATACGCTTAACTAATGTTTGTCTGGAGACTGTAACTCCCTTCTGCCTTCTCTGAGCCTGTTTGAGCACAGCAGCTCCTTGGGTTGGTCATGCTGAGAATAATTCTGGCAATTAGAGTGGGGTTCATCTCACTGAACGTCAAAGGTATACCTCCAAGTGGACTGTCTAAATTACCCCTTGGAGTCCGAGGAGAGCACCGGGCTTTTCAAGGGTGTGATTCATCAGACCCATTTTGGATGTCTTCCTCAAGGCAAGATGAATCCTACCAAAAAAATCCCCGTGTGTTCCCTTGGGATGTAATGCAAGAGTAGCCAACGTGCTTAGACATCCTTGCAGAATATTGGAATTATAGGGGAGATGGATCCCATCGTGGCCTCATCTTGGCTTAATCACTTTAAGGTAAGGTTAGCCACCTACACATTTAGACACCCTCCACCAGCAGTATATTAACACTTCCCAAGAGTGCTTCAACCTACCCTAAGAGGAGACTCTGAGGTGCATCAGTCTCAGCAGGTTTCTGCTGCTACCACTGACATGATGAGAAGACATCCTGTCTGTCCCACCATGCTGTGAGCCATGGCTAGATGAGTGCAATTACACCCCAAAGAGGTATCTTCTAATAGAAGGATGTCATTTCTCCTATATTAAATCCTTGCTAATGGAGAAAAGTGCCCCCAAACATGCTTTTTAGTTCTTGTTGGTAGAGATATTATTATTATTAATATTTATTGTTGCTGTTGTTACTACTATTATTGACTCTCAGGAGCATGAAAATTATATCTCTTAGTACATTTGTGTTTGTTAGATGCTGGAAAACGCTTTCAGCTCTGTGTAAGACAAAAATCATAGGTCTGTTCTGACCAAATTGATCTTACTGACTTTTGAACTGATGGAGATTTCAATTTGAGTTATGGCTTTCAAAGGCCTCATTAAAGCAAACAGCCAAGCCCTGCACAGAGCTGAAATATGACATCTTTTCAGTAAGAAGTGAGATCCCTATGGGTATTTTGTTACACGGTATTTTCTTTCCTTTTGAATTTACCAGCCACCATATCTTCCAGAATCACGTAAAGCATCATTTAAGCCAAGGTAAAGTTCAATGTGGTAAACTTAACTCTCATAAATGCTGACTCTTAAAACGAATGAAACCCAAAGAAACAAACAAAGAAACAAAACCCCAAAACCACCAACCCCACAACACAGTGAAATACTTAATTATTTTTAAATTCTAAAATTTATCTCTTTTTTTAAAACTACTTTAACATCCTCTGGAGATGAGAGTCATGGGGATTCTCAGGGTATAAAAAGGGATTTCTGAGTTGATTTTTTTTTTTTTTTAAAGAATTGCAGCAGTCAAGTTAGGAATTTATCAAAGGTTTAAGATAAAGAACGGGCAGTATGAGGACTTCCCTAACACTGAAGGTCTTGAACTTCATGATTCTTGAAAAACATCATCCTCTCACTGGGACAACTTCCATGAACAAGACATATAAGAAATGCTTTCCCAATGAGGACTCATTAGTGTTGTTCAATCAGGAAAAGTGTGCAACAGCTCATCTATCCAGACACAGGAAATGGCTTAGCAGGAAGTTTCACATCCAAACTTTATACATAGTACAGCAATTATTCAGAGAAATTTAAGTCTCTCTGCACAGACTGGGGCTGTTTGAGAGGTATTTTTAAGTGACGGAAGCTGCTGGACCTATCAGTTGCTCAAAATAATGTGATACACAAAGACAACCCCCCCAGGATTTTTCTAGGATGCCCAGATTTCATCTGTCTGGAGTCCCACTGGCAAACCAGCAACTGCTCATAGAAAAGTGAAACTGAATACAGCTTGGCTCATCTGCTCTGTCACATGCTAGGACCTGCAATTCAGTTAACAACTTCAAATTGAGACACAGATTTGCTGGGCATCATCTTAAAATCAGATTGTCCTGCAGGCCACACCAACCCCAAACTTGCACTGTGCTGAGACACAGAAAGCACTTCCAAAGCCTTAGAAAGGTTTACCAGTGTGCTTCCCACACACCAGAAATGACACAGTAAGGCACACACGTGTCTTATGGATCACATGCATATTTAACTTTAACAGCTGACATGCATATTTAACACCTCCCCACTTACCTGACTCCACGGCTTCTTTAACCATCACAGCACAGTAAGGGTTAATCACCTCTCCCTGGGATGGCAGGTAAGGGCCACTGTCATAGTTGGATAAACCAATACGCAGAAAAGGAGACATGACAAGTCCTGTGTCAAACAAAAGACAGGCAATATTTGGGAAGAGTCTAAAAATTCCCTCGGTTTTAACCAGCCTCTTATCTCCGTCAGACAAGGGTACGCCGGCTGCTAGTTATCCATCCAACTGGAGACTCTCTGACTTCCTCCACTGTCTAGCAAGATGATGGACACCACTGAGCGCCGCTTAACGTGCGTAAGGTAACGTAACTCAGCTGCTGGCGTAACCACATAGCTGAACTCATCGCAGGGCTGGAAAGACCTGCAACAGCAGCTTTGAGTATGAGTGACTTGACGCCAGCCATCTGGAATGAGAATGACAATCCACAGAAGCCAAATCAGGATTTTCTTGGCTGGGATAACCTCTGCTGTAATTTGTGTTGTGTCATGCGTTCAAGAACCTGAATGTTATGAGAATAGAAAGGGTTTTGGGAATATAAGGCTGTTGGAAGCCTGCAAGCTAAACATGAAACTGTGAAATAACTTTGTACTATTTATATACAGCACGGCAATGATCTTGGGCATTCAACTGCCTGGGTGATGACCCATATTTATAAGTGAAGCTATAAAGAGAAAATTCAGCTCATATGAACCACACCGTGGAGAGAAAAATAAAACAACAAAACCCCAAAATGGATCTCAGTGTATTTTTAAGCAGATGAAAACAGGAACATATAAAATCAAGATTCCAGGAAACACAAGTATTTGGGTTGGTCTTCTCTGTGGGCCCTTTCAGAGCTTCCAGAGAGAAGATTTAGTGAAATCAGAAATTATTAATTACTGTAGCTGATGCCCATCATTCTGTCATCTGGGCACAAGGACTGAGATTTACCACCCAAATTTTGTGCCAACTTCTGAGTTTGCCATTCCACGTTCCCCTCCTAATCAATGGAGAGCAAGAGGCTCTCTGAACTCAGCTGCAGTTGTCTATGTCTTGGACCACCGAAGTTAAAAGACATGAGTCCTATCATCAGGTGTTGTCAAACATATTGACGACAATATATTCAACTATGACAGCAAAAGGTTGAATGACTTGTGGTGTGGGATGCAGCCCAAGTCTCTTTTCCTTTTTACACGTAAAATGCTCTATCCCAAGGGCAGCTTCTTTAGCCTCACACAGAACAAGGTCTGGATTCTTTGCTGGGAATGGCATTTCCTTACCTGTAAATGGTTATTTTCCTGACAGACTAGTTCAGTCTCTTGCAGGAGAGGCTTCTCTTTTCATCACCGTTGTGGACAACATGGAAAGGGTTTTCTCAGATGAAAGGATAACAACTCCTCCAGCTGGGCTGACTTTAAAAATTGGACTCTCTGTTCAAGGACACAGGAGGTAAGACCATCAAGGAGACAGGAAAGCTTGAGAAACCAAAATGTAGCCCTTTGCTTGAGTGTCTTCTCTCTTACCCAGCAGTGTGGAGTGATGATTTTCCATCAGCCTCTTGTACAGAGTCTAGGGTGACTGAAAAACCCAGAACAACTTCTGTTAGTGAGTGGCCAGGTCGCAGCAGTTTGTTTTACTTATGTCCTGGATATGGTGAGATGATCTTCTTCCTGTTCCATAAGATGAAGACAGTCACTGTTAGCACTGGGACTGAAACACCAACTATTCTGGCCCCAATATTCACAAGTACTGAGCACTCACACTGCAACATGTTCTAACACTTTGGCAACCAGATGCCCCGGGCAGCAAACTGCAGCTATTCTCTGATAGAAATTTCAGCAGGGGAGGCTTTAAAAGGAGGTTTTCCTAAATTTGTTGACCTAAATAATGTCAGGCTATACAATGGAAAGCATGTGAACTCTCCTTTCTGTTTGAGCTCCGGAGTAGATAGCTATAAAATTGGGCTGAGTTTTCAGGGAAACAGCAAAGACTCATAAACCCTCTTGGATACTGCACTTGGAAGAAAACCATTATTTTTTTGAGGAAGACAGGATAGGACAGAAACAAAATCCTGTGACTCATGTCTACCGTGCATCCCTAGGAATGCACAGATCGTGGGCTACCAGGAGCAATCAGACCTCCTCTGAAGAATCTCCAAGGACCTCTGTGTGTGGCATTGCCATGAACTGGGAATACGTCACCACTTTTGCAATTTACAGAAGCTAGTGGGAAAGGCAAAGCCTCACCTGGGGCTGGATGCAGAAGATTAGGATGATCCTGTTCTCCTCTGGATGAGGGCAGCACCTCACTGAAGGGCGTTTCAGAAACACATTAGCCAAGTGCCTGATGAACTTACCCTGGAAAACCATTTGTATTTAGATATTGAAGCACAGGCAGCTCTGTAAGGAGGGGCATTTGTGGCACTGCACAATATTACAGTGAACGGTTACTGAGTGGTCTTTGGCACAAAAAGACTAACATTTCTGCCTGGACTGACAGAAGCAGAGAAATATGATCAAATTCAGGAGGAAAAAAATGACTTTAACAGGAAGAAATATAAGTATGTATATTTCCCCCTTCTGTTTGATGCAATTATTTAGCCATTTCCTTTGTTTCAAAACAATAAGATGCCTACTTGGTCAAAAGACAAAAGAAAAGACAAATCAAAGGATCTCTGGCAGCAGAAGGGGAACCCAAGTAGTTTCATGTTCTGTCTGCACAATGTAGCATCAGTGTGGAAAGCTAACAGGAGACAAAGGCTAAGACCATTGGTCAAAACATCATCATCACGCCTCTCTATGGGAAGAGAGATATAATCTCTCTGCCTTTACCATACTCTGCTAATACTTCTGTTGACTTCTGGGCAAGAAAAGATTTTGTATACTCTTCCAAACCCCCAATTTCCATCCTCTTGGCTTTAAAAACCTATTGTTCTATGGACAGGAGCAGGAGGAAGTGCAGGGAGGGCTATAATATAAGCTCTCCCTTACCAGGACTTTCAAAACTCGTCTTTGAAACTCTTGAGTGTTAGCCAGAATTACTAGTCAATATGTTGTGCATCTAGGAACATGAGTGTTCCTAAAGGAAGCCTAAGGTTTTTTGATGACTCCTCAGTACTAAAATGTACTAACACTATTGGCTCAAGTACTAAAGAAATAAAATTAGGGCTAAAAGTTAAGCCTGGCATTCATAGAAACATAGAATCATTTCAGTTGGAAAAGACCTTTAAGATCATCGAGTCCAACCATTAACCCAGCCCTGTCAAGTCCACCACTAAACCTCAGCATCACATCTTCATATCTTTTAAATATCTCCAGGGATTGTGACTCCACCACCTCCCTGGGCAGCCTGTTCCAGGGCTTAACAACCCTTTCAGTGAAAAAGTTTTTCCTAATGTCCAACCTAAACCTCCCCTGGTGCAACTTGAGGAACATTTCCTCTCGTTCAATCACATTCCAATGAAACCAATGCAGTTACAACACAGTTGAAACTGTGAAAGCATCTTGCCCTGCTAAACAGTCCACTGGAGCACTGCTCCAAACCCCACTGGTTAGATGTGTACAAGATACTTGTTCAGATCTCTGGATCTGCTCCCTAAACAGTGACACTTAAAACTTTTCTTAGTCTTAAATGCTGGACATCCCCACCCTCCCCTCCACTGCAATACTTCATTTTGGCTCTATGAAATCAATCACCTCAGGAACAGGTTTCCCAAAGAGGTTGTGAAGTCTCCATCCTTGGACATATTCAAAAGATGTCTGGATATGGTCCTGGGCAACTGGCTGTAGGTGGCCCTGCTTGAGAGGAAGAGTTGGACAAGAAGACCTCCAGAGGTCCCTTCCAAGCTCAACCAGCCTGCAATTCTATGAAAACATGGGTGGGACAGATCTCATCTAATCCTAGATGTCTACAGCATCTGTGTTTCCATGTGAGGCAGTTACCTAGGATTCTGAGAGAGGAACAGAGAAACTGGCAACCTCAGATCCGTTTTTGGACCCTTCCATCACCATGTGATGAACCTGTTTTCTCTGCGAGAGGAAGGGAATGCGTGGGGATGATCGATTCACACAGAGCACCTCCACTGTAGAGATCTGTTTTAGATCATATCCCTCAAGTCATTACATTTGAAAAAAATCCCCTGCATTGTATCAGAGCCAAAAGATTTATGCTGGGACATAAACTGGTCTATTGCATAAGATGCTCTGTAGCTACCAGCAAACAGGAGGGAATTTTCTGCCCAGCTGCAAAGCTTGTAGGTTTGGCACACCTAGCATCAGCATCAACAGCTGCCCACACAAGCCTTGCAAAAGCTGGCTGAAAGCTGGCTAAAATCAGAGTTTACTGTTGCACCAGGCTCGTGTGATCACTCTGCCCTGGGGTGAATTTCTTCCCCCCGTCCAGTAAATCAGACAGATAACTGGTTTCCTGCTTCTCACTGCCTTTCCTGAATCCCCCTTGGCTTTGGCCCAAACATCTGTTTTCCAGGTCATATCTCCAGCACTTTCCACTACAAGACTGGTGCTTTGCTCATATCCACGGCCATAAACAATTAAGGAACAAAACAACCCAGCTTCAGCAGCAGTTCACGGTAATAGCAACAAGTTTAATTTAATACTAGAAGCAGCTGCAATGGATATGGAGAGTGTCTGCTTAATTTCCCAGTGGAAAGGACACTATAAGGTATCTGAAAACTAAGGCTGAAATGCACCTCTCTAGAAAGGGCCATCTGCAGCCTCTCCTCCAATAAAACAGTAAAATAGAACTTAACCAGGGTTCAGCAATTCTTGCACCCTGCTTCGCTGGCATCAGGGAGCTTTGCTCACTCTGAGATTAATACAACATATGGAAATCATTCCCAGATTATATTAGGAAGTAATACACTCCTTAATATCCTTAATCAATTTGGGTTAAGGAGAGAGGAAGAAATGAGATCCTGCCCTTAGTCAGTTCAAGAACTGCACTGAGGATGGATGCCTGTAGTGGGGTTTATGCTTTTGAGCTCTGCTGAATGAAAATGGATGTGTGAGTGATGCAGGAAAGACAGCAGTTCACTGAATGAGGGCCAACTGGAAGTATTTCTGGATTTAAGACGCTGCTTTCCTCATGTCATCAAACTCTCATCTTCTAGAGGTCAGAGGGAATATCTCCAGCTCCCTCCCCTTTGAGAGGCAAAGCAGTGCAAGCAAAATGAATTAATAATCTGAGGATCAGCATCATCAAGAGGGAGAGGAATCAGAAGTTACAGCTGAAGGGAATGAACTTTGCTTCACCCCCTGAAAGGCATCTCCCAGCTAAAAAGGCATGTCCTGACCCTGCAAAGATCTGTTTATGTAGCTGGTGGAGACCTGAACATGAGCATAACTCAAACACCTCCTGCACATTTCAAGAGTGAATACCACCAGTGATGGCTGGAGTCTCTGTCCCTAACTCCTCATACCCCACAGACCACACAGTAGGGAACAGGGCTCCAAATAAATCCCTTGAGTGACTTTCATATTGGGTGCCCATATGACCTGTTATTTCAATGAAGATCAGCCTGTCCATCGAGGAGGAAGTTCAGAATACCCAAAATTTCTCACAGTCCTCTTCTACAAGGATGTGGATCAGAGAATGAGGAGAGAGAAAAGGAGGGAAATTTGCATAGCCATTTGCTTTTCCTCCTCTCCATAATCAGCCACCCCATCTGCAGCATCTCGCAAAGGGAAGGCAGAGAGCAGGGGGAGGCAGAGAGCAAGGAAAGGCAAGACCAGAAGTGTTTGATGGTATTGGTACAATACCAGGCTCCATGCAACTAAAAAGCCTCACAAAACTTCATGGAACATCCTCATATCAAAACACAGGTGGTGCTTTCCACACAAACCCCTCCCCATCACTTGCAGACAGAGGACCCAGGCAAAGCATTTCTGCCATGTGGAAATGAGGCTTGCAGACTGCTGGGGCCGATGGCAGGCACAGGAATGGGCATCTCTCTTTAAGTGTCTCTGGGACATCTTGTGATGTTGTGTTTAGAGCAAGTAGTGCGTATCAGTAACAGGACCTGGTCTCCTACATATAGCCTACAAACAGGGGTGTTTGGACTCTGCTGAGTTTACGTGGTTTCTTCCCGTTGTGTTTGTTGTGCACAAGGCAAGATCAGAGCCTTGAGTCTGTTTTTAGATCTTACACGGGATTTAGTTCCAGTGGAGTTAATGTGGGTGAAGATCCCATTGAGGGAAGTGCAGATAATTGGTGTTGGGCATGCCAGTGGTCACTGCATACATCCATGGACAGGATCCAAAACCATAGCAGATACATGTACAGCCGGGTCTTAAAAACAGGGAAATTCTGCTTTGCTATCCTTAGGTCTCCACAGAAAATTTGCTTTAAGCTGACACAAATGCAGGCTACATCCAAAGATGTGGTTCAGCTCTCCACCCCATCTGAGACTGCAGGTTTCCAACCTCTCCCAGGAGTCTGGTGTCTGTGTATGGTATGGGATCAGGGAATGATTTCTCTAAAAGCAACCCTTTTTTCTTTATTTGACATGGGAGTTTGGAGCTGCAGCCATCCCCTGATCTGACTGACCCAGAATGGATGCAGGGGCTGCAGTAAGCAGGAATGATGACATGGGGGATGGTATGCAGCAACTGCATTTTGGATGGGATAAAGAGACTGAGAATTTGTGACCTTACTGCCATTAAAGAGATTAAGGGTGGATTCACATGAATGTATGAGGACAACTGCAACGCACATATGGGCTATCACCCCAGCTCCCATCACAGCCAGTAAAGAGATATAAGTACTTGTAGGGGTGCATCACCCCATCCTAAAGAAGGCATTTAAAACAGGCTAAGCCAATGGCAACCTGGAATTGCTATTTCCCCACTGTGATTATGTCTTACCCCAAAGATGACCAAAATAGGGTAAGTCCCGCTACTATGTTCTGATGTCCAGTGAAAAGGACCCAGATGGTGGGGTTTGATCTGGAAGCAGACACATTCATGTCTAATAGATACAACAGCATGAAGAGACAGTAAAATACAGCTGGGTGGGGACCCCATATGTCCTGCTTGTCCAAGGCCATCTGCTCTTAAAAGTCACTCAAGAAATGGAAAGAAGGTCTGGTACCCAGAGACACTCCTTGACACTTCATAATTTGCTCATATAGAAGGAGACAAGTCTCACATAAAAGAAGAATCTTTCAAATACAGACTTTTTTTACTGAAAAAAATAAATAAATGTGAATTTACCTCCCTCTGGAGAGGCAAAATTTTGAAAGCTACACCCCTTATTATTTCTGCAAATTGGAAAGCATAGCAGAGAAGAGCCAACGAATCTCTATGGGGAATAAACTCTTCCAGGTCCTGTCCCTGAATATAGGTCATAACCCTTTTTTTCCTCACATTTAATGAACATTTTGTCAAGTGTGGTCCTGAAACAAAGCAAACTGACACCCTCACTTGTCCTATTAGAAAGATGCACAACTGTCCAGTTTACTCTCCTTTGTGAGTCTTCTCTTTTTTGTGCATTTTTTGGGTCCAGTTTATTAAAGCTTCTAAGTTTTGTTTTCTTACTTTACAAGAGAGCTCCTAGTTAATTTAATTTCCTTTATCACTCCATTTCTGCAACACATGGGACACACAAAGTCAAGAAGAAATGTTTTCAAAATAATTATCCCCGTTATATTTATTTATAATTATTAATATTGACTTTTCCTTTCAAGTTTTAGTGGCCTTCTAACAAACATAGGACAAACTTGAAGGAACAGCACCCAGTTTTTCAAAACTGTCCACAAAATTCTTTTAAAGAGCTTTCCATTATAATGTAAGAAATAAAAATATCTTCATGTGAGATGTAGCTACAGTATCTCCTCTCCTTTGGCTTCTTGTTCATTAGCCGAGGAGTTCCTGTATATCTGTAAAATTTTGGCACTATTTCACAGACTTCTTGCTATGATCTTTTTTGGGGGGGGGCTGTTTGTTTAGTTTTTTTGTTGTTGCTGCTGTTGTCTGTTTGTTTTTTGGTTTGGTTTTGTGGGTTTTGTTTGTTTTGTTTTGGTTGTTTGGGGGGGTTGTGTTTTGGTTGGGGTTGGGTTTTTTTGTGGGTTTTTTTTTGGTTTTGTGTTGTTGTTGTTTTGTTTGTTTTTAATGACAAAGGTGGAGTTTGTCTCCAATACTTCACCACCTTATATCAGGATGGTTGATAATGCTCTGCATTTCCTGACAGTGCCAGCATCTGTATCTGTCTTCAATTTTCTTTCCCTTAAAAAAACCCCAAAAAACAACAGAAGTCCTAAGGAGGGGTCCAGGACTGTAATGGGACATATTAACATCCTTCCTTCTGCAGGCTCAGTTTCATGCCTCTGATTAACCTTGCTCAGCAACAGAGGTATGTCATGTCTATATTTAATCTGGAAATCTGCTAAGTGTATTTGGACACAGAATCACAGAAATGCTGGGCTGGAAAAGAGCATTTTGCTCATCCCTCTGCCTCCCAGCAGACCATATCTACATCATCCATGACGCATCTGTCTAGCCATCTTTCAGGAATGAAGCCTTCTTGTGTTCATGGTGTTACCACATACTCCTCAAAAACCTGGACAAATTTGTCACAGGAGTCTCAGATTATGATGAGTCCACACTGGACATCCACACTTCTCTTTTGTGTGACACACTGGAGTTTGGTGACCTATTATAGGAAACCAATTTTGATCTAGGATTGTCCTGTGCTTCTCTAAAGCCTGTCCTATTATTTAAAGAGAATTAGTGTCTTTTCCCCACTGGACATTTCCTATCAGGCTCAGCAGATGGATACTGCAAAAAAGTGCCTGACTGAGAGATAACTTCATTTTAGACATGTCACCAGCATGAGCCCAGCTCTCATTCACAGCCCTCAGCTGCGTTCTCCTTGCCCTGCAGTCCTCCCAGTAAGTCTACAGGAATCTCTACTGCCATGAGCACCCAGTCCAGATCATACTTTACAATGAACAACACCATGGGTATTTCAGATAATTCAGCCTCCACACTCTTGCAGTTTCGTATTTAAACACCTTAAAATTAGAAATACTTCTTTTGCATGGCAGAAACTGGCAGACCTGCAGCTTCTGCCTTTGTTCTCTGCTCCGTCAGTCTTTGCTGACATGGCTTCAGCAAAAACACCTGTCACAGTTTAGGGTCAGGGCAGCCCCTTAGACCTAACAGCCACTCTCTGTTAACCCCCCTCCCTCCCCAAAGGGGAAGAGAAAAGGAATAAGGGAGAGAGACTTGTGATTAGAAAAG
>JANHGN010001993.1:0-63128 GCA_024605025.1 Megaceryle maxima
GGATGAGGCAGGTCATCTTGTCATAGAAGGAGATAAGGTTAGTCAAGCAGGACCTGCCTTTCATAAACCCATGCTGATTGGGCCTGGTCACCTGATTGTCCTCCACATACCATGTGATGGCACTTAAAATAATCTGCTCCATAACCTTCCCTATCACCGAGTCCAGAATGACATGCACGTACTTCCCAGGATCCTCCCTACTCACATGTATTGAGTCCTCACCTTTTGCATAGGCAGTACCTGTGCTCAGGACTAGGGCACTGGTGCCTAAGCTCTAAGAGCAGAGTCTTCTAGGGTGATTTAGCTATATTGCAGGATTATGACATCCTGCCCATGCTAGGACTGTGTCCCAAGCTCTACCATAGCAGCAGGGGCTTGTATCCCAGAGATCCCTTCTGCTGCTAATTACATTGCATTTGTGGGCCAGGAAGACCCTGGAGGTGGAAGAGCTGTTTATGTGGCAAGACACTGTTTTGGCTCTAGACTGCCCAAGTAAAGCCAGATTTCAGCTCACTCCTGCTAACTCGCTGGCTCAGCACACACTGTGACAAAGGCCTTTCATAAGTGAGGCCCAGAACCATGTGAAACTAAACTAGTGTGGAGACAGCATGACTGTACTCCCCAAGTGCTATCACTGACAACCAGCGTGGAAGAGCAAGCAGAATAGCTGCTTGGGACCCCTGACAAGCTGGTCGCACAGTTTATGACAGAGCATGAATTTACCCTACAAAGCACCACCAACACAACCATCCATTCTGCAGAAGTAAAAGAGCATCCTGGCTATTGCAAACTCTAGTAGATGTGGGCTTGTAGACACACATCCTCACCAGACCTATGCAATTCAAGAACCACTAGTACATGGCCTATTGCAAACTGGCTTGTTGGTTTTTGAAACTGGCTTACTTATTGATCAACGTCTTCAGGGAGCGTGTGAGTGTGCTCATGACAGTGGCAACTGTGGCTGACTGGTGGGTGAGCTGTTCCACTGTCTGCTGGTGGCTCAGTGTTCTGGCTGTGGACTCCTCCGCAGCCTTCAGGAGGAAGGTGTAGTTTCTCACCACTTCCTCGACCTTCATCAGTAGCTCTTGGCGCTGGGACTCTAAACGCACGATGTACACCAGCCTCACAAATGTCTCGATGAGGCTGCTTAGCACCTGGAAGCTGCTCGTAATAGCAGAAAGCATGTGGGTAGGACTCTTGTCGACAGCTGCCACGCGGCGGCAGGATGCCCGAAACTCCTTGAACTTGAGGGCGAGCTCTTGCTTGTACTCAGCCAGCTGGGAAATGTAGGGTTTGCAGTCCTGGACACCAGGGCTTATCACACATTGCCTCAGGATAGTCAGGAGCTCATTGGTGTCCAGCTGCACTTGCAGAAACCCATTGGGAAAGCTGTAGGCATGGCCTCGAATGCTGTTGATCTTTTCCAGGCTCCCCTCAAAACTGGAGGTCCTTAAATCTATTTCCTGGGTCTGACTGTCATTGGGTCTGCTGCAGGCTGTTGCATCTAGGACCTGAAGAGTCCTGCTCATGACTGGGACCATCTGGTTGTCCAGCTTCATTCCTGGGAGTATCTGCATGGGGATGGAATAGGACAGCTCATCTTTCTCACTCCCATCTTCTGCAACATCACACTTCCTGTAGTAGAAACAATACCGGATGGAGCAGCACTTCTCACCCTCCATGTCTTCATCCCTCAGCTCAGCAGGACTTGGATACATCTCCTCCTGGACAGAGAACACTGCTGAACCCTTCTGGTTCTTTTTCTCTGGTGCTATCTGGACATAGGAGGGGTCAGCCACTCCAGAGGCTTCCTGGATTTTGCTCTTCAGAATGGGACAAAGGATGCTGGGCTCAGGCTCTTTTTGTGGGCCTTTCTGCTTGTTTGTATAGATGTTCTGGTAAATGTCAGAGGACAGGGATGTCCTATCAGTCTTATCTATTTCACTGACACTGTAGCGACGTAAGAGCTTCCTGTAGTGTGGAGCACCCACACACTCCCCCTGGGAAGTGCACGTTGTGAAACAGGACATACTGTTCTCTGGATCTGACCGGTAGTCTCTGGACTCTAAACTTGTGGATCGTGTCCGCTTGCCTTTGGAAGGGGTGCTCATGCTTGTCAACCTAATGGCTTCTGCCTGCTTCTGGTCATCAGTAACTTTATCCCTCTCTCGCATCTCCAGTTCTGGCATCCCCAACTGGTTAGGGGGTGGCCTCACCCCTCTGCAAATCCGCTTGCAGTCACAGCTGCGCCTTTGCTCCCTCGACATCCCTGGGACTTTTTGCACAGGACTGCTCCTTAGCTGGCAGCTGCAGCGCCCAGGGGCAGGAGGGCGCAGATACTCCTGTGGTGGAAGATCACCTTTGCATTTTGGCTTGAGCAGCTCTTCAAGGAATTCCAGCTCATACTGCTTTACCTTCTGCAACTGGGCCTGCCGCTCATCCGTCTCTTTCTTCAACCGCGTTGGAAATGTTGCAGAGAACAAGTTCCTCAATCTGAAGGGAGCTTTTGGAGCTTTGGGTTTAGCTGGGACATCAGCATTGTGTTGGGTCACCTCAGGGACTTTTTCTACTTTTTTTGAAGGCATAGTGCTGATTTGCAGGCTCTCAGATCTGGGCACCACCTGAACTGGCCCTTTGGGTTCCTCACTGGTGTTCCTGAAAGTGCTAGCAGGTGATGGACAGTGCATATTGTTACTCTCAGCTTTTAAACTTTTGGCTGAATTTTCCTGTTGCATTTTATGTCCTTGGTTTGAAGGAGCTTTGTGTTTGTGAAAGATGAGGCTCGTAGCTTCCCCACCTGCCTTCTGACCTGGCTCTCCACTTGTGGCTTTTCCTGGAGCATCTCTACTCGATTTTTGCTGGTAGCTTTTAGGGGCAAAAGTCTTACTGGGCATAATTTCCTCGCCTGCTGAGGTGAGGTGGAAAGCTTCAGCCTTACTGCCATGAGCTTCTTTAGGACTTGGAGAAACTTCACAGTGCTGCTGTGGAGAGAGTTGCTGCTGCTGACAGTTGCATAATGTCTCTACAGTTTGTGGACCTCCTTTAAGTTTCAAAGGCTTGCTGCTGGCTGTTGCACAGCTGCTAGTACCATTCACATTCTTGTCTTCTTTCGAGGCTGCTGCCACTTGGAGAGATGAGCTTTTTACATTTGCCACTTGCTGCAGAGGAGCTGAAATGATGGCTGAAGTTACACCACTTTTTTGATTCAAGAGGAGCTTGGAGCTTGTCTGGACCTCTTTGGGCATCTTCTCTTGTAGATCCTGTGCCTGGTCCCTGCTTGGGGCTGGTGTGGCATGCAGAGACGCCTCAAAGGTAGCTGTTGTGTGGCCTGCACTTTTGCATTCAGAACCTGGCACTGGAGTCCCACTGTTCTCGTTAAGCTGGGGGGTCAGCACTGGATGGACAGCCAAGCTGTAGCTCTGCTCAGCATGCTGCTGGTCCTCTTTGCTCTTGCACTTGGTAAGGTTGGGACTTTGATGCGAGAAAGCTGGCTTCAGTGAAGGAGACAGCTCCTGGTGGCTGAGGGGGCAAGGTGAGGTGAGAACAGCCTGGGCAGCAGAGCTCTGGATTTGGAAAGGCAAGTCCTTTCTGGACAGAAGGTTTTCTTTGTTGATGTGTTGAGCAAGGAAGTAGGCTGCATTCTGATGCTGCTTCATGGCAGAGACCATCTCCGAGACATCAGTTAGCTCTGAAGAGTTGGTTTCATGGCCAGAATCCAAGGATGACTCAGGAGTGATGGCAGCCAGGACAATGAGACCTGAGGAGGGACACAAAGAAAACCCACAACAACACTCACAGCACACTGCTATGTGGAGAAGAGTGGAACTCCATGAAGTAGGAGGGAACCAGGAATGCAAGACATAGCATATTATTGGAGAAACTTCAGTGACTTCCTGCAACTAAGAATTAATGCTTTTAGGAGACATCACTTGTCAGCACTGAACTGGCTTGCTGGCTCAATTCAAAAAGAGCACTTGTCCCAGGCAAAAGTCCTGGGAAGCTTTCCAGTGCTAGAGATAGCAGAGCTACAGGGACTTGTCTGCAGTGAGAGGGAAAATTGGGCAGCAGCTATTCTGCCATAGTAAGTAGGGAAGCCAAGGCAAAATGGACAAAGGACTATGCTGCCAGCAGGCTGGTTGAAGAGACACCCATTTGACAGCAGGTCTGTGCTGTGAAGGGCTCACTGCAAAACCTGAGTAGGAACCTGTGAAAACCATGGGCCAAAGGTACCTGCTGAGAGGGGTCACAGCAGGGAGGAACTCATGTTTACAGTACTAGTTTGTTAGTGTCTCACCCCAGCATCATGGCACGTGGACCATGGCAGCTACAGGATCGCCAAGAGACTCCTCAGCCACTCTCAGGGAGAGGAGTCCCACCTCAGCTTCTTAGAAATCTTCTGAACAGCAGTTTGGCTAGTTCTGCTAGTTGCCACAACTTAGTTTTTAGTAAAAGCTGCTCCACAATCACATATAGGATGAGAGAAGGAGACTAAAGGGAAGGATGTACCATAGGAATGAAAGGCTATAGAGAAAAAAGAAAGTCACAACTACTGAAATACCTGCTGTCTGCTGTGGTGGGGGATGTGGACAATCCTCTGAAGCAGCCAGGGCTTCCAGTGCCTGCAGGGTGGATACCAGGGCATCATCCAGCTCTTGGGCATGGTCTCGGACTGTCCGTGGTTGCACACTGTCTATCAACGTGACAGGGATCTCATCATAAAGGATGCTACAGAGGTGCCGGCCCTGCTCCTGGCTCTGGGCAGCTGCCCTGCGCTTGGGGTCATCCTCATCTGAGCTGTTGTCTCGGAAGCCAGGAGGGGGGGCAGCAATGTCGGGAAGCAGAGATGTTGTCTCATCTTCTTCTTCATCGCTCCCAGGAGGGGGAAGTGACATCAAGTCCACCATATTGTCCCAGATGCCGCTGGGCTTGCTCCCCTTGCATGAGGCCAGACGGCTCTTGATTTTGGCTTGGCAGGACTCGCAGTAGAAGTGAGAGGTGTCGCTCCACAGGTGGGTGTCTATGGTATGTGCCCTGGCCCTGCCTGTGTGCCTATCTTGGTCAAGGCCATCTGGGTCATACTTGTTAGCTGCCCTGTTGTAGCCTTGGCCAGAGCTTTTGGAAGTGGGGTCGGATTTGGTCCTGGGACGAGTTTCCTCAAAAAAAATCAGGTTTTCATTGATATCCGTCCTGCTCTCTCTTTCCTTCCTCTGCTCTCGCATGTGCAGGTAGCAAAAGCTGATAAGCTCTGAGTCCGAAGCCCTGGTGGCTGAAGCCCCAGCTGCTCCGGCACCAGTGGCAGAGCCACCCACCAACCTGCTCTCTTTCTTTCCCATGTGCCCCGTCGCAGCAGGCCAGTGGAGGTTGTGTGCATTGATGTAATCTAAAGCAAAACCACAACAGGCACATTAGCAGCAGCACCCAGGAGAATGGAAAACACCATGGCAAAGCTCCTCCTCACCCTGGAGAAGGATCCACATGCTCTTTGTCCTTGAGCCATTGGCATGTCAGGCTGCAGTGACACGTGTGTTCCCTGCAGCACAACCAGGTCATATGGGTGGTCTTGTTACCTTCTGCAACCTGCTGAGCCTATCTGCCAGTAATGAGTACAGCAAGATACGTCCTGCACATGCAGATCATAGAATCATAAGACTGTTTGGGAAGGGAGGCACCTTTAAATATCATCTAGTCCAACCCTCCTGCAGTAAGCAAGGACATCTTTAATTAAATCAGGTTGCTCAGAGCCCTGTCCAACCTGACCTTGAATCTTCCCATGAATGGGGCACCTACAACTGCTCTGGGCAGTCTGTTCCAGCATTTGACCACCCTCATCATAAAAACTTTCCTTGTATCTAGTCTGAATCTGCCCTCTTTTAGTTTAAAACCATTACCCCTTGTCCTGTCATTACAGGCCCTTTTAAAAAGTCTGTCCCCATCTTTCTTATAAGCACCTTTGTAAGTATTGAAAAGCCACAGTAAGATCTCCCCAGAGCCTTCTCTAGGTTAAGCAACTCTCTTCTAGCCTGTCCTCCTAGGAAAGGTGTTCTAGTCCTCTGATCATTTTTGTGGCCCTGCTTTGGATCCACTTCAACAGGTCCATGTGTTCTTTGTGCTGAGGATTCTAGAGCTGGACACAGTGCTTCAGGTGGGGTATCATGAGAGCAGAGTAGAGGGGCAGAATCACTTCCCTCAACCTCCTGGCCATGTTTCTTTTGATGCAGCCCAGGATATGGTTGAGTTTATGGGCTGTGAGTGCACATTATCATAGAATCATAGAATTGTAGAATCAAAGAATGGTAGGGGTTGGAAGGAGATCATTGAGTCCAACCCCCTTGCCAGAGCAGGATCACCCAGGGCAGCCCACACAGGCACACAACCAGGTGGTCCTTGCAAGTGTCCAGAGAAGGAGACTCCACAACCAATCTGGGCAGCCTCTTCCAGGCTCTGTCACTCTCACAGTAAAGACTTTTTTCCTCATGTTGAGGTGGAACTTCCTGCGTTTCATCTTGCTACCATTACCTCTCATCCTATCACAGGGCACAAATGAAAAGAGACTGGCACCTTCTACTTGACACCCATCCCTCAGATATTTATAAACATTAATAAGATCCCCTTTCAGTCTTCTCTAAACAGCCACAGGTGTCTCAGCCTTTCCTCATCAGAGAGGTTCTCCAGTCCCTCATCATCCTTGTAGCTCTCCATTGGACTCTCTCTAGTATTTCCCTGTGCCTCTTGAACTGGGAGACCAGAACTGGGCACAATACTCCAGATGTGGTCTCACTAGTGCAGAGTAGAGGGGGAGGAGACGCCAAGGTCCTTCTACATGGAGCTGCTTTCCGGCGGGTCTACCCCTAACCTGTACCACCGCATGGTGTTGTTCCTCCCCAGGTGTAGGACTTTACACATCCTTGTTGAATTTCATTAGGTTCACCTTGCCCAGCTCTCCAGTCTGTTCAGATCTTGCTGGATGGCAGCACAGCCTTCTGGTGTATCAGCCACTCCTCCCAGTTTAGTATCATCAGCAAACTTGCTGAGGGTACACTCAATCCCTTTGTCCAGGTTGTTGATGAAGATATTGAGTAAGACTGGACCCAGAACTGACCCCTTGGGAACACTGCTAGTTGCAGGTTGCCAACTGGACTCTGAGCCACTGATCACAACCCTCTGAGCTCTATTGTTCAGCCAGTTCTTAACCCATCTCACAGTCCGCTTTTCTAACACACACTTCCTGAGCTTACCCACAAGGATGTTGTGGTAGTCAGTGTCAAGAGCCTTGCTGAAGTCAAGGTAGACAACATCCACTGGTCTCTCTGCATTTACCATTCAGTCACACCATCACAGAAGGCTATCAGATTAGTGAGACATAACTTCCCTTTAGTAAATCCATGCTGGCTACTCTTGATAACCTATTCTTTCATGTGCTGTGATATGATCTCCAGAATGAGATGTTCCATCACCTTTCCAGGGATGGAGGTGAGGCTGACTGGTCTCTAATTTCCAGGGTCTTCCTTCTTGCTCTTTTTGAAGACTGGAGTGACACTGGCTTTCCTCCAGTCCTATGGTACCTCTCCCGTTCTTCATGATCTTTCAAAAATGATGGAGAGTGGTAGAGCAACAACATCAGCCAGCTCCCTCAGCACTCATGAGTGTGGCCCACCAGGGCCCATGGATTTGTGTGAATTCAGTTTACCCAAGTGATTTCTAACGCAATCCTCATTGACCAGTGGAGACACTTCTTTCTTCCAGGCTCTCACTTTTATTTCCAGGATCAGGGATTCCTGAGGGTGGGTCTTAGCAGTGAAGACTGAAGCAAAGAAGGCATTCAGTAACTCCACCTTCTCTGCATCCTCTGTCACCGGGGCACCCACCTCATTGCCAGCTCATGTCCAGCTTCTCATCCACCAGCACCCCCAAGTCCTTCTCCATAGGGCTTCTCTCAATCTCTTCCTCCCTCAGCCTGTATTGATACCAGGGGTTGCCCCAACCCAGGTGCAGGACCTTGCATTTGGCTTTGCTGAATCTCATGAGGTTCAGACAGTCCCACTGCTGGAGCTTGTCCATGTCTCTCTGAATGGCATCCTATCCTTCTGGTGTTTCAATTGCACCACTCAGCTTGGTGTCATCTGGAAACTTGTTGAGGATGCACTCGATTCCACTATGGCATTGATTAAGATACTAAACAGCAGTGGTCCCAGTATGGGCCCCTGAGAGACATCTGTCACCAATTTCCATCTGGACATTGAGCTGTTGATCACTACCCTCTGGATATGATCATCCAACCAATTCCTTATCCACCAGTCCACTCATCAAATCCATATCTCTCCAGTTTAGAGAGAAGGATGTTGTGGGGGGACCAAGTCAAAGCCTTTAGAGAAGTCCAGATAGATGACATCCATAGGTCTTCCCTTGTCCACTGATGTAGTCACTCCATCATAGATGGCCCCTACTTTGGTCAGACAGGACTTGTCCTTGGTGGATGTCTCAAATCACCTCCCTGTCCTCCATATGCTTTAGCATAGCCTCTAGGGCAACCTGTTCCACGACCTTCCCAGGCACAGAGGTGAGACTGACAGGTGAGTAGTTTCCATGGTCCTCCTTTCTACCCTTTTAAAATGTGTGTGCATTGTTTTCCTTTTTCTAGTCTCCAGGGACTTCACCTGACTGCCATGACTTTTCAGATATCATGGAGAGTGACTTGGCAGTTCCCTTAGGACTCTGGGATGCACCTCCTCAGGTCCCATAGACTTGTGTATGTTCATGTTCCTCAGGTAGTCATGAACTTGATCTTCTTTTACAGTGGGAAGGACTTTGCTCCCCCAGTCCCTCTCCATCCACTCGAGAGGTGTAGGAGGAGAGGTTGCCAGTGAATTCTAGGAAAAAATGTTATTGAGTACCTTAGCCTTCTCCCTGTCTGTTGTTACCTGTTTGCTCATCATGTTCATTGGAGGAGTGCACTTTTCTGTCTGACATACCTGTAGAACTCCTTCTTATTATTCTTTGCATTCCTTACCAAGTTCAGCTCCAGCTGTGCCTTAGCCTTCCTGACCCCATCCCTACACAACCAGGCAGTGTCCCTATACTACTCCTAGGATACATATACCTGCTTCCACTGCCTGTGCATTTCCTTCTTGCCCTTTAGTTTGACCATCAGGTTTTGACTCATCCATGCTGATCTCTTGCCTTCCTTCCCTGATTTCTTACACTTGGGGATCAAGAGCTCTTGTGCTCTATGGAGAGTCTCCTTAAAGATCTGCCAGCTTTGTTTGCTCCCTTGTGCCCAAGGGCAGTTTCCCAGAGAGTCATATTGACTAACTCCTCAAACCAGTCATGGGCTGGAAGGGATTTTGGGTGATCAGCTTTTCTGTACCCCACCTCTGAGGCAGGAAAACTGTAAAGCAACTTTAATAAACACGTATGTGATGGAGGGGAGCACATTCCCATGGTGGCTTTGTATGTGCCACTGTTGCCTTGGCCTCCCCACCTGAGTGCTTGGGTCTCTCTAGAAGAAAGGGTTAAGCCCTGAGGAATACCATGCAGGTTGTCACCAAGAGCAGGAGGGGACTGCTTACACTGAAGACAAAGGACCTTCTGGCTTTGAGACATCAATGCCTCCCTGCAATAAGGAGGGAAGGGAAGACACAGAAGGCAAAGGGAGAGGGACGTAAAAATACATGGTGGAGATGGAAGATGGCCAGCTCAGAAAAAACCCGCATGATACCAAAGAAGCTGACATGTTTTTTTCCCCTAAATCAATAAAAGAGCCTAGAGGGTGGCTAGACAGGCGAAAGTTGGGCTCCAGCCAGCAAAAGCTCTGAGACATGCTGACAGAGCACATTGCCTGCTTGTGTGGTTTGCTCCATTGTCTCCAAAATGATTCTGTGCTATGGAGTTTAATCATATAAATTTTATAAAGTTAAATATTACAACATTTATGATAAAAACTTGAGCATAAAGCTGATTTTTGTGAGGTATTAGATGAATGACACCATGGACACAGCATAACTGATCAGTGCCCTTTTACAAAGAAAGTTTAGACATCAGAAATAGTCTATTCCTCTTTCTCCATCTTCCCACCTGTCTCTTTTCCAGACTAACCAGAGCAAACTCCTTCAATCTTTCACAACAGGTCTGTTTCCTAAATGTCTCAGCTTTCTTACTGCTCTGGGCTGCAGTCCATCCATGTCAGCTACCTGGGAAAATGTCTTGTTTCTGTGCTGCATGACAGCAGCAAGCAGAGGAAGCAAGATCCCAGTAGCTTGCTGAAAGGCAGAGCTAGGAAGATCCAGAGGAGGGGTGGTCAACACAGCAGGCACTGAGTCACAGGGATGCTGATATCACTGAGCCACTAACACATCACCATATCACTGAGCCACTAACCATGTTGAGAGGGCAATGTGAGCAGCCTGGCTGCATGCATGAACGAGGACCTTCAGCTTCAGTCTGTCTGTTCATGAGTTATATGGCAAGAAGGAATTGTCACATTTTTGCATAATGTTGGCCAGATCAAGCAGTTTTCCTCAGGAAACTGCTAAATGGGGTGCAGTTGCCATCCAGGGAGCCATCCAATGTAACTTGGCTGCCTTTAAGTGACAGACATACCACTAGTCCTTTGTCCCTCACTGCCTATGATCCATGTATTGTTTCTGTCTGTCTGACAGCTATTAGATCAGGCTAGGGAAAGACCCCTCTGCTCCTGCTGTTAAGCATTTCCCCGTGACAGCCTCCCCTTGCTCCTTTGTATGAGATGACCAGCTGAAACATTGCTTGAACTTCTGGCTGGTGGTCTAGCCCACAGGCGGAACATCAATCTGCATTACAGGTTGAATTGCCTGTTGGTGAATGGGACAAAACCCCTAAAATCCATAATCCAGCTGCTGGACGCTCTGAGGAAGAAGGTCCTGATGAAGGGCTGAGAGCAACTAAGTGCACAGAGCTGCTTGCTTGACAATGGTTGCTGATGGGAGCAGGGAAAGGAAGGGGCAGGGAGGCAGTCTGCCTGCATAGCTCCAGCATGGCACAACCCTTTCTACAGAGGGCAAGGATCTGCCATACAGCTTTGCAGGGAAATGCAGAGAGATGGCTCTAACTGTCAGCATCTGGGCAGAGTGTGCAATTTTAAAAATATTTGCAGTTCAGCAGGAGGTTTTAATGGGCCACGGGAAGATGGATGTGCTCCTCCTCTAGGCATAAAGCATGAGCTAGGGCTTGATTTCACATTTAAGATTCTGGCACCACCTGCCTGTAGCCTGGAAAGTCAAAGCCTGGGCTAACTTGATTCATCCTAGTGAGGCTTTCTTATCATTCCTGCAGAGGTGTGCTAATGATCAGGAGTCCCTGCTCCCTGTGATCCACCTAGCTCCTGACAGCTTAAGCTGAAGCTGTAGTGAGACCAGAATTGTGAGCATTTGTTTTCTCCATACACACTAAATTCACTCCTTCTGAAGGATGCCTGAGCAACTGGGATGCGTGTACTGGGTCTGCAGGGAAAGTGTTCTACTCCACTGGTCAGAGGGGTTTTCATTGCACCCCTGAGGATAGACCAGTCCATCCAGAGAGATGTTAGCTCTTTCTATGAAGAGCACAGATCCATTGCTCCATTGCTGCCCTACACACACTGTGACTTCCCCTCACGCAGTCCCCTGCAGAAGCTCTTTTGGTTTCTTGAGGCTGTGATGAAAAGGGCAAGGTCTACTACCCCTTTTGGCATAGGTTTGGACCATGTCATCAAAGCAAAACCTCTCCAAGGAAGAATACTGGCTATTACCACTTCAGCTAGACTGTGGAAAAGCACCACTTGCACACACTGAGGCATCCCCTGAGTGATTAGTAACTGTGTGCCACCAGCCTCCCTCTCAGCACTTGGGAATGTTCTGGAATGCTTTCTGCTTCCCACCACATTTCTCTGACTCTCCACAGCTGTCTGCCTCAATGGTTCCTATTAGTCTAATAGCCTACTGCAGGGTGACATGACACAAGGAAGCACCACTCTCATGGTTATAGTTAAATAGGAAACACCCTCCACTCATAGCAAAATGTGACTAAATGTATTTCTGTAGGGCACTCGGAGCAGAGAGCACAGTGACATATGGCACAAAGGCACGGGTGAAGAAACAAAAGGAAACCATGCACATATGCTTACACCAACATCACTTGCCAGGTGTTTCCCTGGATTCACTGAGGTTGTTGCAGATGTTTTCCTGATGCCTCTTGTAAGTGGCCACCCGCATGTGCCCAGTCCATGTCTGGGTGTCTTTCTCAGAAGCACTGAATTCTTTCCCAAGGACCCTGCTAGCTCTCAGCACTCTTCCCACCTCCTCCAGGTAATTCCACCTTGAGGAGGCAACTTTGACACTCTTGCCAGCTAAACTGAAGACTTGTTACAGCTTCCTGGAGCTGCAGTGTGACTTGGGAGATTTGGGGGCAACCTTCCAGAGTCAGCTGGGTTGGTATTTTGCCCATCTCCAGCCACTGTTCCTGTATTTTATATTTCCCTATACAAAAGATATTTGAGGTGAACACCTGCATGGAACAACAGCATATAGCTCATGGTTGGCTCTTGTTTGAAATCACCCTTGAGAATCATAGATCATTTTGAGGGTGACTCACACCTGCAACCCATCCTCAACAGAACATCAGTGCCTGGTGGGATAGAACCTGTCTTTAGCTGTTCTGGTTTCCTGCTGTGCCCAGAACAGCCCTCTGATCCCTGCATCAGACTGGGCACCTGAAAAGCTGAGAAGCCAAAATTTCCTTCCTAATTTAGTAAACCAGCAGAGCAGCGATGCTTACAGAGGTTCCTGTGCAGCCCAGACCCCTACCGATGAAGGCAGCAGTGTCCAAAGGCAGTAGAAGCACAGTCCCTGGCTGAGTGCATACGCTCATGTTGGTCTCTGGAGCCAGAACGCTGGCCAAGGAGGGTGTGCTACATCCCTGTGGCAATGCACAAGCTGTTCTGTGAGGACCAGGCATTTAGATGACAGCATTCAAATGTCTTTTCAAACGTCACTTCCTGGATCTGCTCTAGGAGCTGTCAGAACAACACCTGCAGTGAGTGTTTAGGGCCCAGGCTGACACCACAAGTCAATCCAAAATGAGGACTTGTCTTTCTGCTTGTTTTCTGGTTAAAAGAGGTTTGTCTGGTTCTGCAGGAGGAATGGTAGCAGAAGAGAGATGCCAGAGAAACCACTCTGCTTTCTAATGCTGCAGAGTCCTGGGCAGAGGGAGGAAGGGGAGGCTGAGGACGGTCTTGCACGGAAAGCAGAGGCTGAAACGTACCTGCCTTGATAATCTGAGGTGTGGGCTGCTCACTGGGGGCCCTGGAGAATATCATCTTCTTGGAGTCCACTAGGAGACGGCAGTAGCCTGCTATAAGGCAGGCAAAATTGGTGGCTTCAGGCCACTCCATCAGCAACACCAGTGGCTGGAAGGTAAAAGAGACAAAGCACATGAGGACCACACACCTCAGCTGACACAAGACCAGTTCTTTGAAGGGCTTACACCAGAGCTCTGAACTTGTGTGACTGTTGAGCTGACTGGCATTTTTAGCAACCACACAGGAAAAAAGAGCCAGGTGCATGTCCTTGCTCTAGATCACCCAACAAATCATTATGCATAAGAAAGCACTCCACTGCAGCTGTAATTCCTGCTTGCTGACTCTCCTAATGATGATGAAAGAGGTGGAGCCCTGCAGGTCACAAGCTATGCATGCCAGGGCCCCCATACAACTGGTTCTTGATCGTATGTCTGCATGTCAGTGGTGTAAGCCTACCTGCAAGAACCAATTTAACCATCAGGCCCTGGGGAGCTCAGGTTGTTTGTGGAGTCTCCAGCTGCCAGAACCCCTGTTTCACTGCAGGTACCACATTGTCCTCACAAAAACTAAGACAGCTGCTTCCAGCAAGATGCAGACGGGGCAAAAAGCCATTACAGCTTCCCCAGACACCACTCTGAACCTGTGGATCTTATTTAAATCTAACCTTTCAGAAAATTAAATTTGTGCTTAGAAGCAGATGGAGTCTTCTCTTTCAGGAGAGCATTTATTTGCATGCTAAAAAAGGTCTGTGCTTTAAAGAGAAGAAAAAGTCAGACATGATCTGTGCCACATATAACCTCACTGTCCAATCTATTGGAAGACACTGCAATTCCCTGATTCCTGGATTTTCCCAAGGAGAAGGTTAGCTAGCCTGGGAAGGCTGTTGGGGTGGGATCCACTCTTACCTGCCCAGTGAAGTCTCATGCACTGCTGGGACACATCTCGACAGAGTTGCCTGTGCCGCACTGCATGATTGAGTGGTCCATGCTTGGACTGAGCACCCAGCACTGCTCAAGGTGGACCCGTGAGATGGAAAAAAAATTGACAGTGCCTTCAATAAAGTTATTGCATGGTAGCTCTAGCCATCATCTACCCCTTGAACAAAGCACCTCTACCTAAAGGACCTTTGTAGCCAGGTACAGGGCTTATCTGAGACAACAGAGGAATGTATAGCTGGTCCTGTGGCTCAGGCTGCCTATCCTGCCATGCTCAGTCTCTTGCTCACCGAGCCCTCCAGGACTAAGAACTCATTTACCACATCCAAGGCAAACCAAGCCCATTTAAAAAAACATTTAAGCCCATGCAGTGTGAAAAACACTAAAGCTATTTTGGTTTTCTTCATTTATAACTACAGGAGGTTCATGGTCCCCATTGCCCTGCTCTAAGCTCAGCTCAACACTTGTTTTTTTAAGCCACCAACCAACTCTGAAAAAACTGTAAGGAAGACCTGGCCTTACAGTGTATCATGCTCTGGACCATACAATGCAATAAATGTGGGTATGAAGCCATCAGCCCCGGGTCAAGCCATGTGCGAGTCCCAAGCCACACCAGCCTCCTAAGGACAGGGTAAAGAAGTTCCCTCCTTGACTGATGACATGGAATAGAAAAACCCAGCAAGCGATCATGCTTTGCTGAGAGGTTCTGCTCCTGCCTGCTTGATGAAGCTCTTTCTGCATCATGAAAAATAAACCTGAGATGACACAGATCAAGGGCAAGTATCAAAGGAAAAGTATCAAGCTAGGGAGAAAGGAGAGAAGAGATTCTCCACATAGCTCAAAGGAGGCAGACATACAGTGCTGAGGGGGCAACGCCTCTTACAAAGCATTATGTCAGTTCTGTTCCAGTTATGTTATATGAAGCATGCTTAAAACAAGTGCCTTGTTCATAGGGCTAAGCCTTCTGGGTTTTTTTCAAGCCACCTGTTGAAAAAAAAAAAGAGACGTTTGCGCATTTTCCTTCATCCTATGCAGCAGTTAAGGGTTTGAGTGCTAGCAACAAGAAAGGAAGCAAATGCCAAGGGGAGCGAGGCAATGGCTGATCCACTACTGGGAGATTAAGAGGCCAAGGGGGGTTGAGAATTCCCTTTCAACAGGAAAGCTAGGTGGGTAGTTTCCAGCATGTGTGAGTCACATGCCAGAGATTCACAGCTAGCTCTTGGGGACACCAAGGCTGAGTGGCACAGAGTCACGGGCTTTCATTGCCAACCTGTCAGCACTCACTGTTCAGCCTGTGGTGCAGTCCCAGTACACCAGGTGGGTACCAACCAGTACTGCTGAGACCCAGCCTTGTTTCCATCTTTGCTCAGACACCCCTGCTTCAGGATGCTCCCACCCATACAGAAATGGGACTTTAGGTTCTTGCTGGCAAGAAGCAGTCCTTGGATCAGTCCTCCTGAAGGGAGACAGGACTGAGACACAATCACCTTTACTGGTGCTTCTTGCCTACATACAAATCACATGTAACACACCAAGATGCTGCAAGGTCCCTTCCAGGTCTCTCAGACAGCCCAACCTCCAAGCCAGCTTCCAGCAATTGGTGTGTGGCATGCTGGCTTTAATTCTAGCACTCTTCTCTGAAAAAGAGGACTCTTAATACTGATTAGCATTACAGCTTATCAAGGGGTCTTGGAACTGATTACTCTCACATCCTGGCAGCAAGCAGCATGAGAATTCTCTAATTGTCAAGTGTTCAAATATTATTAGGGATTAAATCACTTCAGGGATAGCTTGAAGACGTCTGCTCACACTGCTGGCAGCACTCCAGCAAGCTCCATATCGCCCATGAGCCTGCACTGCAGGGGCTCTGTGTCCTGCTGATGGATTATTGGCTGTTTAAAAAGATAGTGAATGTGAGCAAAGCTGCTGTAGTCAGGCTGTGTGTCTCCCCTGGCCTCAGTGGCTTCTCTGCTGCTCAGTAACAGAGCTCTGGCTGTAGCTCTTTCATACACGAGGTTATAAGACTGAATCTCTCTCTTCCACCCACCTAGGTAATTTTGCTGAGATTGCAGCAACTCAGTTGCCTTTGAAACCTCCACCCTGCTGCCACATCTCCATGAAAATGACAAAGAGATCTGAAAGTAATTTGTGGGGTCAAGAGTCAAAGCAGCAACATGATTGCACCAGCCTTGCTTCCTTGGGCAATCAGGCTACAAAAAGGAGCTGTCAGGGACAGCAGCTAATGGGGATATTATTTTTAGGCATGGGCAATCTTGGTCACCCTGTTCCACACAAGCAAGGCAAATGAGGTCTCACAGAGACAGCCAGGCACAGGTGAGCTGAGCAAACATTGACTGTCTGAACAGTTGAATGAAGAATTTCCAATTAATGTTGCTTATGTTTTAGAAGGTAAATTCAGGGCAGCTTTGCAGGGTGCTGCTCTAAGCTACAACAGTGCAGGACTGTAGTCTGTGCTTGGGGCTTCCTTGTGATACCTGTATCTTATGGTGAACTGGATTGACCTCCTTTCCTTTGGAAACATCCTGAAAGGAGCAGTGAGGGCTTGTGCCTGTGGTCAGTACTGGCCTGGTCCTCAAGGGGCTGGGACATGGGATCTGTGCCTCCTCTTGCACTGCTCAATCTCAACCAGACGTGACAATAAGGCACCAACCTTACTGAGTATGAATCTTCCTAAGTTTTCTAAACCTGGTGGTGTGGTAGAGCAGAGACACTTCTGTGAACAGCTGGAAGGCAGGGAAGGATGCAACAGGAACAAAACTGGTGTTATTCCTCTAAGACCAGGTCCCTGACCTGTTGGCACTGGTTTTTTTTTTTTTTGGAGGTTGCCACAGAATGCAGTACTTCTTCCACAGCTGTTAATCACTGATGGGGAACAAGTTATTAACTAGGATAACCCTCTGGTTATCCTCCCATTATTCACCAATGGTGTGTCTCATGCCAACCAACCCACCCTGTTCCTCATCCTCATTGGCACATTCTTACTGCAACAGCTCATACCTTGGTGGCCCCAAGGGCTCTGCTTCCCTGGGATACCATAGCAGAAATGCCTGTCCGATTTTTGTCAGGGCAGCAGCACCTTTAGGATGAAAGCTGGTTTTACAGAGAAGCAAATTTACTGGGATAATCCTACTGCCCTAAAAATGTCAAGCATCAGATTCCCAGTGGAATGCACAGGTAAAGGTTCATCTCTGACCTGTAATATGCCAACATGAAAAGGGGGACATTTTAAAGAGAATGCTCTTTCTACATCTAAATTTGTGATGCCAGCCTGAAATTACTGATGTTTTGATCTTTTGCTCATACTTGTTTTCTGGATTTTCCAGTCCTAATGACAAAAGGACATTTTTTCACTTAAAGTTTACTGCTTGGCGATCAGTTTCTCTGGAAATGAAAACAAAATATATTTATACTGGATATAAGAGATGAGTTTTCCATTAGCTTATTAAGGGTGTAGTGCTTTTTCTATTATGCCCTGGCTTTAAATCAAACCTTGATGTCCTTCTGGAAGATACTCTCTTGTTCTGACAAAGGTGAAGGTTTCCTAGAAGAATGTCCGGAGGAAATTTTACGGCCAGAGTTATGCTAGAGTATTTTAACAGTCCTCATATTTAAATTAAGTTATGACACAATCTATGCATGCTATAATGCTTAAGCTTATATGCATTTCCTTTAAATCTCTCCTCTTTATTATGTATTTTGGGTCTTACCCTGCTTTCTTTAATGCAGTGCAGTAGAAAGGTTAGGGATGAATTTACATAATTTATGTTGCCTGCTTTACTTGAGGTGCACTGCCAAGTTCATATTTAATAATATAGGCATCCAGGCCTAACAAGACAGCAGTCAATTTTTCACCTTTCCTTCCCTGCCTTTAAGCATTATTAACTGAGCTCTATCAATACCAGGCTGCTTGTGATTAGGATGATTATTTCCCATTTGTTGAGCAATAAAGCTCCTGCCTTTGTTAGTAGCAGACATTCAGGTTTCTGCAGCACTGTCTCCTTCCTCAGTGTTCAAGCAGCTACCGCCTCTGCTGGGTGAAAACCCTCCTTGTTCCCTGCATGGTCCCACAAAACATCACAGCAGCTGGAGAGGTACCTCTGTAGACTGCAGACCTGTAGGTGTTTCCTTCTTTCCACTTTGATGGTGGTGCTATGTCCCAGAGAAGATGCAGGTCCAGCCTACACCTTCCTATCATGCTGCAGCTGCCACCCTGGCCAGCTTTCATCTTCCCCCTACTACTCAAAGGGTTCATACTCTTCCCTGTGGGATTTCTAATAACCAGAGCCTGCTGGTGCTTTTGACATCCTCCACATTTTCTATTTGTTGAAGCAACTTCTCAGAACTTCCAAGGTTGCAGCATCACTGGGCTGTGCTCATGCCCACAGCACCGGACACCTGAGGTCAGCCTGTTTTTTAGGTTTTGTTTGTTTGCTTTAAAAATAAACAAAATTTGGCTTTGCAGTCTTGGAAACTCATCCTTTCCACATGTTGCCCAATTCTTGTGTTTCTGTCTGGCTCCTGTCCTGGGTGCTGACAGGCACTGCTGTGGATGGCACCAGGGTCACACCACACACTGGTATGTGCTTCACTTTACATTCCTCTAAAAAGGCTCTGCGAGGGGGAAACTGCATCTGCCTCTTCTACCCCAGGTACTGAGCTGAAAGAAATATCAATCCCCCCTTCTGTCCCATGAGATGATGGTATTTCAGAATGGCTTAATGCAAATAAAGATGAATTCAGCTTAGGAAAACAGAGCCTTTAGGTCCATCAACACACCAAAGCCTTGATCTTCACGTAGGAGAAATCTGATGGGCTTCAGTCATTGTTTGCACAAGCAGGAATAATGCTGGCTTCATCTGCTCTCATCAGTTTGACAAGGTTCCCCACCATTTTCAGGCTACAGTTTGGCAAACACGTATACTGTCTTCAGCACCCACAGTGCGTCCCTGCCATGCTTGGCTTGGGGAAGCAACACTGGGCTCGGAGCTGGCTGTGGCCCCACCAGCAGCTGCTGCCACTGGCTCAGCTGTTGAAGGCTCAGAGGCAGAGGTGGTCACCATTCCATTGCCAGTGAGATGGAAGGGCAGCCAGCAGGCAGAACTTGGCTCCTTCTGGAGGAGAGGAGAAGGCTGCACCCTGGCTGTGCACAGTGGCTTTTTATTTCCATGTCAGGCTGGAAGCATGCTGGGGCCCCTGGGACACTGACATCAATAGCCAGATTCTAGGCACAGCAGAAGCCAGGGAGCCTTCTGAATTAATTTTTATTTTGTTTTCTTCTGTTGAGTCTTGATCTTGGCTAAAGTGACAGCCAGTTGCAGGCCTAGCTGGGAGACATGAAGTCAGTCACCCTGATGCCTCAGATTGAATTGTGTTTGGTGAGCTGTCAGATGCCATGGGCTGCTGCCCCGCAGCCTGGCATGGGGACTAGGTGCAGCCTGGGATAGCTCGTCTATTAAATTGAAGACTTGTCCCAGCTCAGGTGATCTGGCTACCCCTTGAGCATTCTTCTTTCATGACCATTCTGAGGGCTTCAGCAGCTTTTTTGCCAATGTCAAGACTGTTAATAATAAAAAGCACAGTGGCATGTAGATATGTGCATTTATGTGCATATAACATAAATGCATATAAATCAGAAATGAGAAGTGCTCCTTTTGAAAAGACATTTCAGTAAGAATAAGACCTTTGCTTCCGTGGAGCTGCAGAGCCAGGGGTGCAACTTGGAGGAGTCACACAGACCAATGTCAGGAGTTTACTCCGATGTGCCCATGGAGCTGGGCAGCTCTCCTCATGCCTCCTGCACTGGGGAGCATGGGTGAGTGCAGTGAACAGCAGCCTCTCTGCTTCTGCACCCCATCAGTGCTGCTGGGCTTTCATGGATGCTGGGCAGGAGATGCTGACACTGCCCTTCTGAGGATGCTGGGAGGCAGAAGAGGACTTTGCAGTCCTGCACTGGGGAGAAGGGAAGATACATGCTTGGAAGCTTAAATCTGAGCTGGCTCAGAAGCATTGGCTGCTGGTCCCAGCACTGCTGGACAGCTGAAGGGGAAAGCCCCTGTAGGCCTGTGGGGGCCTGAGACCACTGAGATGCTGCATTTAATGCATAAAGATCACAGGAAACACCATGTGCCACCATCCTGTCCCCAGTAAATCTATGAGCTCCAGAATCAATGCTCAAACATTGGCAACTCCAGAGCACAGGAGGAAGAGTGGAGAAGCAATAGGCCCAGCACAGAGGGGACTTTGCGAGGTAGGAATGACCACATGATCCTGCAAAATGCCCACACTGCTGCAGCACAGCTGGGAAAGCACCATCCTGCCCCCAGCCATGTGCTGTGAAATTTCTCAACATTTCCAAGCAAACATGCCCCACTCCCTCTGTGGCTATCAAAGCAAAACCCACTCCTCTCCTCCCAGCATCTCCCTCATTGCAGAGAATAAAATTGCTTCTTGGACTCATTAGCAGAGACCTGGAGGCTTTTGTCCCTCTGTCCTGAGGTTGCTCAGCTACTCTGAGGGGGGTCCTGCCAGAATTTGTCCCCATCTTGCCATTCTTGCAGTGTCAAACAGCTGAAGAAAGCAAAGCTGAGGCACACACCTGGGTGTGTATCCTAAATGGTCTGTTTTAAACAGAAGCTGAAGCCCAGGATTAAAAAGCTCCAAAACAATGAACTACCCAGTGAATAATTTATAAGACAAACACCGATTCTTTTCCTCACAAACTAAATGCAAATGGTTTCCAGTCTCCTCAAGTCTGCTTATTACATGAAAATCTTTCCCATCTTCTTCCTCGCAGGCTGTGGTTGCTGACAAGCAGTGGATAAGGAAGTTTGGGTAGCACCTGGCTGGTGTGGTTGGGCTGTACAGATCTCCCAGCTGATGGCTGTTCTGTGACCTGACCCCTTTTTTTAATGCTGAGGATCAACTAAACAGCATCAATAAACCTGGCACTTAAGAATTTAAAATGGACTTTCTGTACAAATTCCTTAACCATCCCTGACAATCTGCTGTTTTCCACAGTAGCCCAGTGAGCCGCTAGGATGGGCTGCTGGCACCCCCCTGATTCAGGCTGGTTCGCCCTCATCCCTGCTGTTACCTGGGGAATGCACCGGAGCTGCCCCAGCACAAATATCCTGCAACGCAGCACCACGCAGCACGGTGCAACAACTCCAGGGGGACACTCCCACCCGTTTTGCAATCGGAAGGGCTCTGCCAGGCTTTCAGCCGCAAGGGGATTTGAGCGCAGGTCCCCAGAGCGGTCAGGACACTACTTCGAGCACAACCCTCTAATGATTTACAATTCACAGCAGAAACAAATTTATTTGCAATCCAGGGCTTTAGCCAGTGATACGTTCAGTGCAATAGAATAATTGCAGAAAGTAGATTAGCACTGCGAGGTAATGATCTTTTCACCTGCTTTTCTTAGCTTGCCTCAACCATTGCTGTCCTGCATAGGATTAGCATATACCTCATTTTGGAGCAGACATTCTGGCTTTAAAACCCAGCCCTTTGGATAACGGTTAAATGGAGACAGGTAACAGCAGCCTCTGTGCTGGCAGGGTGCTGTTAAGCCTGCTGAGATTCACAAATGGGTTGCATGCTCTGCTCCAGGCCGACAGATTGATCGCTGTAGGCAGCTGCTTGGAATTTCTGAGGGAGATAAAGCCACCATGCATGTGTACTGGCTTGTGGGAAGTTAACTGAGCTGCTTTTTCCCCAGCAGCTGGGGGCTGGATAGAGGGGACACGGGAGGAAGTCTACTCCTACAGAAGGAAAGGGCTGGTGATGTTACCGAGTTAATTACTGCTGCAGAGTAATTGCTGTTGAGGGGATTCAGTACTGCTGAGGGGAGTGGCACTGCAAGATCTGCGGAGAAGCCTCCTGGGAATTACCACCTAATTTACAGCAGATGGACATCAGCATCCAGCACATCTGTTGCTCCCGCAGCCAGTCTCAGCTGCACACTGGACTGCACTGGGGCAGATGACTGCTCTCTCGCATGCCAGGGAGGGGACAGTGGCACCAGAGGGACCTGTGCGCCCCACCATAATCTTGATGTGCTCCTGGGGCTGAGCAGTGCTACACAGAGTAGAGCTAATGCTGCACATCCTCCCTGCACAGTACTCACAGCCACTGAGATGGCCATGGAACTATGTGACAGTGGGAACATGCTGTGCTGCAAGCACTCTCAGTGAGCCATGAGCAGTCATAGGGTCCTGACCAGCCTATTATTAACATATTAATATTGCTATTTATATACACATATCCAAGGGATGTAGGCTCCAGGCGGAACCAGAAGGGTTACTCATGCTGCAGACAATATCCTTTGGTTATACCTGCTCCATGAGCAGTAAGGAGGAGACCTGGTGGGCTACTGCACAGACCAGGCAGCTGGAGGGCCCAGGAAAGGAGGGCTTGCCCACCTGCCCAGGGCTGCAAATGGGGAGGTTTGAGAGTTTTGAAGGGTAGGGACAGGTACAGCAGGACTTTACCTGGGCAATGACTGACCTCAGTGGGATAAAGAAGAGGGAATTTTACAGATACTTCAGTTAACCAAATACCCACTGAACTACAAATGCAATAAAAACCGATGAGTCTGTTGGAGGGGACAGCTGAAGCAGAGGGGATGAGGATGAGTGCAAAGACTGGCAGAGGCTATTGCAGAGCTACTGGACCCCACACAACAGCAACACGCAAACAGACTTGGGGGAACTGATGAACCTGGTGGGAAGAAGTGATAAAATCCACTAGGAGTGGAGGCAGCAGAATAATCTAGAACAAATGCACCATAATTACATTTGTGAGGCTACAGATGAAATACAGAGTGCAAGGAAAAGTCTGCAGTGAGGGCAGAAGTTGAGAGATCTCACAGGAGATGAGGAAACGCGGAGGCAGACACCAAAGCAGCTCAACTTCATCAGCCTCAGGGGTAAAAAGGATGAATGTGGGGGCAGAAAAACTGATCTACAGCCAAAGGCTTGGAAGGCTTGGGAAGATACACCCTGTCTACTGTGTAGCAGCATCTCCATGCTTCACAGCAGTCACAGCTCCACTGTGACAGATGTCATGGCACAAGACAGCCTCTGCCAAGCCCCACTCCTGTCTAATTTAGCCCAAACTTGATCTTAACTTTGCCTTGTTGAATTCAAGGTGGGAGGAGAGGGTGAGGCTTGGCATTTATCTGTCAGGTGACTGCCTCTCATCCTGCCCTTCCTCCATGGGGCAGGGAAGAACTGGGTGTAGGTAGGCAGTGAAACTGAGGATGCCCTGGAACAGGCATACGTCTACCTGCCTGCAAGTCTGCCAGAAATGTGTCCTAGCTTATTAAAAACCTGAGCAAAGGCCAGTGGAAGATCTTAGGATCTTCTTAGGTCCATCTTAGGATGGACCAGACACCAAGAAAGTCATTAAAGCTCTTACTGTATTGCTGACGGTCCTTCTGAAGGGTTTTGGACCCAACAGACAGGAGAATGTGCGGGGTGAGGAGGGATAGTGGGGCCTGAGCATGGGGATCGACTACCAGAACTAGCACTGCACCACACAACAAGCATGGCAGGATGATAACGCAGAGGGCCCAGGAGGGCATGTATACTGAGGAGTGGAAAGACTTCTCTGTGGATTGAAGGGGAGGATAACAGAGGCAGATGGCAAGATACTCAGGGACTGACTTACTGGAGCTAGGAACACCTATGACCAGGAATACCCAGTGATCTCTTCTTGTACTCTGAACCTGACACCCTCCATCCATCATCTCCAGTTCATGCAACAATCCTGTGTGCCTTGACACGTCCAACATGTGCTGCTAGTGCATGGAAACACACTAGTCCCCTCTAGTACCTGCATCCAGCCCAGGTATGGCCACTTCTGTCCAGCCCCAAGCAGAGGCAAGGTGCTATTCTGTCTCCAAAGGTCTCTGCTACCTGCCTGGGCTGTGTCACCCCTGTCTGCCCCAAAGACCATACTTGTCCCTTTGGGTAGGTGTTTGGGTCATGGCCAGAATGCCACCATGCCTGCATCACACATGCTTGGCATCATTTCCTGCCTCTACGGCACAAGTAGCCAGGCAGGCTGGGGATATGCCAGGCCATTAGCCCTGTGAAAGCAATATGAAAAGGGCTTTTGAGTTCCTAGAAACCTCCAAGCAGATGCTCCAATGTGCACTTGTGTCCTGACTGCCACAAAGGTGAGCACTGAATCCCCAACCACAGCCTCCACACTACCCCCATCTCCCTGGTGCCAGCTTCTGCAGCACCTGTGCCTACCTTGGCATCCAGGATGCTTGTCTCCACCCGGGCCACCCCCTGATTCTCCCTGAACAGCTGGATCTTGCTGACCTTGCTGAACTCTGACAGCACTGTGGTGAGGTTGGTCTTCAGGTCGATGACGTGGCTAATGCCATGCCGGGGTCCCACCAGAAGTGTGGTAGCTGGCTGCTTCTCATCCTGGTAGCATGAGCACATGGAGAAAGAGAGAGATGGACAGAGGTGAATAAATGCACCCTGGGGCTACACAGGCTGCACGTGCCTTTTTTGAGGAGCCAAGCCTCAATGGTGACAACTTGACCAGGCCCTGGATGGCTTTTGCAGAGCAGCAGGTGAAGCTGGTGCCATGGACCCTCTTTCCTAAGCCTCTCTGCAGAGCTGGGAATGGTGTGCAGAGTGCCAGGACTATTTAAAAATAAAGCACTGAACTGACTGTCCACATGAAATATTCAGGCCTGGGGTGTCACTACAGAGAAGTAAGCATGTTACAAATCTGCCTGATCTGACATTACCTCTGAGAGAAGGAAGCAGAGGAGGGAGTGAATCCATTTTAGAAAATTCAAAGCCATGACTGAAAATAGGGATCTTTCTTGCTCTGGTCTGCCTAGGGAGGATGCTTGAGGCTAGACCTGGAGGTGAAGACGAGCTGGGCAGACCAGTGCAGAAGAAAATACTTTTTACCACTTACATGTGGTTCAACCAGACTGGCTCAAAGTCATTGCTTTGGTATCAGAGATGAAAAAAAAAAGGCAGGGTACCCATATCAGAAGCGAGTTGCCCAATACTGCATACCCAGGTAGTGCTGGAGGCAGGCTCTGACTGCTCAGCTATGGTACTGACCAGACACCACATGGGTCTACTTTCACCATTTTCGTACAGGCAGCCCATTGAGTTGTGAGGTGAGGAGCTCCATGGCATGGTGGAAACAGAGCAGGTCTAAGGCTGCAAGAGACAGAACCCAGGAGGCAAAGCAATGGAAGCCAGGGAAGTGCTGAGACCTTGGGTGGGGTAGAGTGAAGGTGACACTTACACAGATACCTCTGAATGGGAGATGGAGAGAGTGGGATAGAGAGGTGAGCCAGGCAGCAAGGAGCCTGCCTGAGTTTGGCTTGGTGGCTTTCCTCCTGCTGTGGAGAAAGTGAGGTGGCTTGGGTGAGGGGTGGAGATGCCTCTGATGGAGATGAGAGAGGACCAGGCCATGGCAGTGGCAGCTTCTTGATAGCTATCAAGCAGCAGTTGGGCTGGAACACTGCTGATGGAGATGGGAAGGCCTGCCAGGATATTTCCTGTGTAGACAAGCAGGGAACACAGTGGCCTTTGCCAAGGATGGCTCTCCTCTGAGAGAAGATGACAGGATGCTGCCAGGGTAGGACCAAACTATAAGCATGTGTCTGAAGCTACTCTGACTTCACCTAGCAGGTTAACTGGTTGCCCAAAAGGATAGCAAGAAAAGACTTGACTCTGAGAGGTGTCCTCAGCTGAAGATCTGACCTACTGTCAGCAGAGGCTCTGAAGGCTTTTCTGGATGGCCTTGAACCGCAGCAGGGCAGAGCAAGAGATCAAGGGAAGTAATTTCTGTGGGAGTCACATCTCCCCTGGCTCTCCCATCCAGTACAAACTCAGGACCAGTGCCAAGTACCTCCCAGCCCATCCTGAATTACCGTACCAGTCCCACTGTGTTGAAGAGGACCCCAGCAAACGTGGGCAGTTCATTCAGGATCCTCAGGTACTGTAGCTTTGCCTGGGCCGTGGAGACCTGACAAAACACATCACATGGATGATCACTACCAGAACAAAGGGGGAAGAAATGAAAAAGGATGGCACAAACTTTGGAGCAACCAAATAGGTTTGCACAACATGTTGGCAGGCAGCCTGGGGCAAAGGGTGTGCTTGGCAGCAAGCCTGGGGTCTTGACTAGGGGTGGAGGGGGTCTCTGCTGCAAATACTGAGAGGTAACTCAGAGCAGAGGCAGAGCCAGGGAGGAGCCCGGACTCTTGATGTATAACCCCCCACAGGTGATGTTCAATGCCCCCAGAAATGTATAACCCTCCTGGGGTGCTCTGACAGCTGCAGGGACCAAAGCTGTGGTTCAGCAGTCTACTCCAAAGCTTCTCAAGCCCAGAAGCAGAGAAGGATAAACATATGCTTAACTGATGTGTGCTGCTGAGAGCTGGCTCTTGACTGATCTCACCCCACTGATCCTCACCACAGTCCCCAAAATCCAGATCAATTCTCAGAAGTGGATTCAGGAGGAGAGTGGCTGCCTGACTGTCACCCTAGGATTTATCTGCCATCCAAGGGGACCTATGCAGCAATATCAGGAGTCCCTGAGCATCTGGGGACAGCAGGATGGCTGAGGTGGAGGGCATGCTGCCACCTCACCAGCTCTCAGCCATGGCCGCGTGGGTTGGGCTCACCTTGGTGCTGCCAGGCTGGTTCTGGTGGGCTTTGAGCTGCTGAGAAAGGGATTTCCGGAGGCTCTTCTCTTTGATGAGCTGCAGAATTGAAGGGGGCAGGAAGGGCTCCAGGCCCCACTCCTTCCTGTGGGGAGGGAAGCCTTCCTGAGCTGCCAGGCCAGAGACCAGAAAGAGAGGGCCAGAAACCAGGGATACTGCAGAAGGAGCCGGAGCTGCACCAGGACTTCCTTAGTGTCACAGCTGGAGCAGCAGCAGCTCCCAGCTGGCAGTCCCCAAGGGGACGGGACCCCCAGCTGGTGTCACAGCCACCAGCACAGTCTGAGGAACAAAGCATTGCCAGGTGCTGCAGCCCAGCTCCCACTCCATGTAAGGTTAAAGATGAAGGACAAATCGCCTAATCTCTTTTTGGGTCCTCTCAGGGTGCCACCTCCCGCCTTTCTCCCCACGTATACTGGATGAGGCCAGCTTGCACAGATGAACTCCGTATTGATTTAAGACTACTGGGAGCTGCAGGAGGGCTGATCCAGGGCTGCACAGCTTGGTGACAGGCTGAGATCATGCAGCCATAGTCCCTTCTCCTTGCCTTGTAAGCCAGGCAGAAATCAGCTTGGGTTCCCATGGAAATGATCATGGGCTTGCAGCAAATATCCCTGCCAGCCCTGTCTGGATGTCAGTGTACAGGGGTCTTACACAGGCCCATGGTGGGACCAGGCGTGTCACTGCTGCCAAGACTGTAAGCTACCAGCTAGTTCCAGGGGTATCTCACACTCAGCATCTTGAGACCTTTCAGGGAGGTCCCCAGTTATGCAGAGGCTGTGAGCAGCACAGGGAGGGAACACAGAGGAGGGCTGCATGGTGATGTGGGGAGAGGGAGGAGGACTCACTCCACACTCTTGAGGGAGATCTTCTGGCTGGGGTGGGTGGCTGAGACGGTGATATAGATGTGGAGGGCAGCCAGCCCCAACAGGATCTCTGGCTTGGGTTCTGTGCCGAAGCGCTCTCTGATCACATCATTGCGGCTCTGCAGAAAGAAGAAGTGTCCTCAGACAGTCACAGGGACAAGGCATGTGCCACCCAAGCAATGTCTCCATGGGGCTCATCCTGGGCAGACATGTGGGCTATGAGCATGATCAGCTCCCAGTGCCTAGGAGTGAGTCCCCTACCTGAATGTATAGGTACTCGAATGCTGCAGGATCCTGGTGCAGCAGCTCCACCGGGTCCTTGGGGAAGAAGCTCACACGGAAAAGGCATCTCATGCCATGGTAGTGTGTCCTCTGCACAACCTGTGGCAGCAGCAGAGAGGAGCAGTGAGCTCAAGAGCTATGTGTATTTGCCTGCAGGGCAGGAGACCCCCTCTCCTCAACCTTTGGGGAGGATTTGATTTCTCTCCTCCATGCACCACCTGATCCTTTTATCTCAGGAACAGCCTAGCCTTCCTTGGTGTGGCAGTTTTGCCTGGTGCTGCAAGGGTTTATGCCACCAAGACTAATGCTTCCTCCACAATCCCCATTTTATCCCTAGTTCCCTTCATCACCAGCTTCCTGGTTCTCTCAGGCAGCCCACAGATATTCATGGAAGATGTCTGTAGTTGCCCAGGCTGCAGCACAGAGCATCTCCACAGTGCTATTAGAGTGGGATGGGTAAAATCCTGATTGTCTCCCTCTTGGCCACCCTTTGCACCCCTGAGCCTGCAGGACCACATCAGAGGCAAGGAGAGTCTATACCACCCCACAGCACAACCCTGGCCAAGCCCCACACTGCTGGAAGAGCCTCCCTGTGCCCCAGCCACTGGCCGTGGCTGTCCCGATACCCTCCCACACCCAGAGGCTTACGTGGGCCAGCGGCTGCTTATCCTGGAGCAGCAGGAACCGGTGGCTCTGCTCTGGGCTGGAATATTCCAGGACCAGGGCAAAATGCTCGATGTGCCTCAGGGACAGGCGGTCCTGCAGCGTCACCATCACATCCTGCAAATGTCATGGACAGGCTTGGGTGCAAGGCACTGGCTCCCTCCTTGGAGTGGATGGGAGCTGGCACCCAACTGAAATCCCCCTCCTCCATGGCACCTGGTGTCACACCAGCACAGGATGAGGCCCTGCAGTGCTGAGATGGGCCACAGGATGGTACCCAGCCACTGCTGTGCGAAGTGACCTCATAACAGGTGGTGACTAGCAGCCAGACCCCTAGCACCTCAAGTAACACTGTGGTGTTTCAGAGGGGGCCTGCAGGGAGCTGGGCCCTGGCAGGGGGACTTGCAGGAGCACTCATCCTCTCTGGAGGCCAGGCTCACAGCAAGAAAAAAGTTAGGAGCAGGAGAAAGACAGCAAACCCACATTCCTGCTAGCTGCAAAGTGTGTCATCCATAAAGGTGGAGTGGCTATCTATCTTGTGGCAGTTTGCAGCCAGCCAACTGCCGTTGCAGTGTTTGTGCAAGGAAGCAGGAGACAAGGAAAAATGGACTGGGCAGGCAGGAGGAGAGAAGCATCATGGTGCTGTGTGAGGGGTGGAGGGGCCCACCTTCACAGTGGTTCGGCCATCGAATGTGAAGGATTTGATCTGCCCATTCTCCAGGAAAACCTTCAGCACGTTGGGAATGAGGAGGAGAGCTTCTTTCTTCAACATGTCCTGGCACGCAGGGCCGGCAACAGGGGAGGCAAGGAGGATGGAGGCATGGAGAGACGGAGGGGGAGGGTGGGGAAAAAGAATGAGTGTCAGTGATGGAGCGGTTATGGCATCCTCTTCTTCTCTGTATGTATGTGCTAAGAGACACATTTCCCTTAGAAATCCAGTGTCTCTGCTGAGCCATCGAGAAGTGCAGAGCTGGAGCAATTCAGATCTGCCTGACAGATTCATGTCTCTAGTTCACAGCAGCTGCAGTGGGAACACAGCATGCCACACTGTTCAGCACATCCCAGAGCTGTGACCATGCCTGTCAGTCTGTTCTGCTCCCCAGGTGGTGTCTCAGAGGGGAGGCAATGTCTGGGGTGACTCAGAGCCAATCCCCCTTTCCTGACCCTTCTTACAAGCCTAGCCCACCTCAACCTTGTAAAAGCCCTGTGCAGAAAGTTGAGCGAAGATGGATTTTATTTGGCAAGAAGCATTTCAATCAGATAATTACTTAACTGATTTTGCTTAAAAATAGAATTTTCTAGAAGTGCTTTAGAGCTTTTGTTTTGTCTTGGTTTGTTTGTTTGTTTTGCATGCTGCTTAATATAGCCTTTATGCAATTAAGAGATGATGGCACCGGGCTGGAATGCTACTGCGGCATAACAGCTTCCATGGACAGGCAGGAGGACCTTAGGTGCTCCCGTGAAGTGTTTGGCACTGGGTTGGAAGCCACAAACCTTCCTTAGAGCAGGTGATGGCACTGCTTAGATGTCACCCTTGAGTGCCCAGGAGGACTCAGGTGGGACCAGGCTTCCAAGGACAGTTTCTGGGGCTCCATCCAGACACAGAGACAAGGGAGGACCGCGGTGTGACCCACTAGCACTGACTCAACACCTTGAATGTGCCCAAGGGCATCTGTCCTGCAGGGCTCCCCAGGCCAGTGGGCTGCTCTCAGCTGTGGAGCTCTAATCAGGGGAGAGGAGCCCTGTGGCCTCTGGCCATCTTGTGCCCCACAGCCCCAGGGACACCTCAAGGTAGTGAATCATGGAGGAGGGCAGCGTAGGACTTACTGGGTCTGTTTCGCCGACTGTCACCTGCTCTGAAAATCGGACCTTCGCCGGGTTGGACTTTAGCTTCGCCTTCTTGGCTGCGCTGATGAAAGCAGATTTTGGAGACTGGAAAGAGAGCACCAGGTAAATCACTTGCCTGCACTCAGACCCATGGCAGCCATAAAGCCAGACACAGGGTCCAGAGAAAGCCTCTCCAAAGCCAGCATGACAATGGGGAGTGGGCAGCAAACCATGAAATGGGGTGGTGGAAAGCAAGTCCCCTTTGCTGTGGTTATACTGTACTGCAGGCAGGGCCAGAACAAGGAGCAGCAGCTCCTGAAGGCACACCAGTACCATCAGCACGATGGGGTAGGCTGCACCCCTAGAGGGCACATGCACCCTGCACCCCCTGTGCAGGCTAAGCTCCAGGAGACAAGAGCCAGGGCTTGCTCAGAGGCACTGGCACTGGTTTGGATGGAAGAGACGAGCCCTTTGGATGTGGGTCTCTAGACACAGGGAGGAGCCAGGTGACTGGGAGATGTCAGGACTCTGGAAAGCCCTGTGGGATGTTCTGGTAGCAGTGTCAGGTGCCAGGGAACCTCTGCCTGCACACACAGAGGCGACTGTGCTGCAGAACTGTGTGTGTCCGAGGGCACTGGCATCAGCCGAGCAGCCTGTCCTGGCTGGAAGCCATACAGGGCCAGGAGAAATAAAGGGTTTTTGGAGCTTGGCACATGCCCGGTTCCTCGCAGAGCAGCACTGGGCAGTTGCATCCCCTTCCTGGAGAGGAGGAGAGCACAGGGAAGCTCTCACACTTATTTCCTTCACTCAACATCAAAGGATTCATTAAAGCAGAAATGATGCCCTGCCACTACTGCCACTTGCATGGCAGTTCAATCTGCTCCGGTGCCATGGGCGCTGAGTGCCAGTGCACCATCCCCACCTGGTGCCAGCATCACCACCAGACACACTGCTTGAGGCCTGAAGTCTCTGAACACTCCTGAACACTCCCGTTTCCCCGGGACTCCCTGGCCGAGCCTGCCAGGAACGGCAACAACACATCCCTCCCTGCTACCTCTGCAATGATGGGTCACTTCATCAGACATGCCTGATGCCCTCAGCAAACCATTTGGATTTGGGGATACTTTTGCTCCTTTCCCCCTATGAGGAGCTAGTGACAAGGACATGGCCGCTTACCTGCACTGACCCTGTGGGGCTGCAGCATCTCTCAGACTCAACAGCTTGGAAGAGCCTTGGGGTTGTGGGACACCAGTCCAGCACTCAGTTGAACTGCCATAGTGGTCCCCCGGGGATGCCAGGGATGCCACTTTGGTCTCCCAAAGGGCTCTTAACCCCTATCCTAGCTCCCCTGGGGTTGGCCATGGCCCCTCTGATCTCACCTGGTGGGTGTGCAGGACTGTGAGGATGATGAAGTCCTTGGCCTTCCTGTGACAAAAAGGAGAAATGAAGGTGGATGGGACCTCTCAGTGGTAGACCTCAACACATGCATTTGGCTATTGAGAGAGCACATCCCCCCTCTCCAGCCTGATAGTGGCTGGGACCTTTGTGGGATACTTGAGAGCTCCAAGCTCCTGATTGGTAGTGTGGCTGTGGGTGCTCTCCCAGTGCTGCCCACCCCATGGCCAACCAGGGATGGGTACAGCACTTGTTCCAAGGCACTCCCCCTGCTCAGGTTGAGGTTTCCCCTTGCCAGAAGTGGCCACCAGTGACAGTAGAGCCTGGGGGTGTGCATCAACACCCGAAGGCTCTGGTCAGGGCCTAGCAGCCCAGCATGAGCCCCTTCCCTGGGGGCAATGAGGGACAAGTGTTGTCCTCACCTGACAAGCTCAATGAATCTCTCTCTGGGGGCTTCACTCACGTCCTCATCATTGATGGCCAAGATCTGGTCTCCTGGCAGGAGTTTATCCTCAGAGGGGCCGCCTGCCGGGAGAGAGGGTCAGGGCCAGCCCAGGCATCACAGGGCTGTGGGGTGGGGGGAAGCAGGAGGAACCCAAGCACCCCAAAAGCATTTGCAATGTATGTTGCTGTGGAGGGCACCCTGCAGGCGCACTGGTGGGGACAGGAGCCCAGGGAGAGGTCCCACCAGAGGCAGGTGCTGCTGTGTTTCCTAGCACCCTGTGGCCATGTCGAGGAACTCCCCCACCGCACACCCTACCTGCTGCCACCCCTACCTGCTGCCACTGAGCGCACCACCACCGGCTTCTCACTGCCAGCCACAAAGCCAAATCCGTAGTTGGGGTGGCGCTGGACTGTCACCTGTCGGATCGTGTCTGTAGGCAGCTGCCCACATTCCATATCATCGCCACAGTGCTCCTCCGGCATCACATGACTGCACTGCAGAGCAGAGGGGCAGGCTGTAATGCACCCCATCATGGCAGCCCTCCCTGCTTCACCCAAGTCCTCTGTGACCTGGAGGGCAGCCCCTCTCCACCTGTCTCCTGCATTGCTGCTGGCACCATGGGTCCCAGCAGGCTTGTTGGGACACCCACAGCCCTCCAGTCCTTCCTTGCAGAGTGGTGCTGCTCAGTGCCTATCCTTGCCACAGTGCCAACAGCTTGGGCAGTAGGACATTCATGGAGATACCCCCCAAGAATAAATAATTCCATCCTCTCCCAGCATCTCGCTGTCCCACCCCTGTCCAAGTATCTCACTTCATTAGATGGAAGACCTGTGTGGAATAAAATCCTGGCAGTCTGAATCCTGTCATTCATTACCTGAGGGATGCCACTGCTGTGAGACTTCAAGGAGATGGCAGCCCTGGCACAGCATGAGTGCTGCCTCTCTGCCCATTCTGCAGAGGTTTAAGAGCAAACTCAAGGGTTTTCATACTGTGTATCATGGCTGCACAGTATCAGAGATAAGTGGAAATAAATTCAGCCAGTCTAAAAACTGGGATTAAGGCAGGTTCAGCTATGGCTGCTGACACTACGATTGAATCTCTGCCATCAGCTCTGCAAGTCCTCAAAGCACTGACAGTTAGAAGACAGAAGATCCATCTCAGGGCAAGGTCATGCCAAACCTGCCCTTGACATTCCAGAGCAATGCCAGCTGTGGCTCTGGGCCACTTGGCAGGTCTGTGAGCCTACTATTGGGGAGCAACCCCTGCACCATTGGGATGTCAGCAGAGTACAGCACAGGTGGATGGCAACATGCACTGCCACAACTAGAGGAACAAAGTGATGAACATGCTGTTATTTCTGTACTGCTTATTGGTTTTTCCTGTTCAGACTATTTAGCCTGTTTAAAAAAGATTCTTCCTGGCCTTTTGGTGCTGTGTCAATTGTTCTGTTTCTTACCAATTTAGGATTTGATGCATCATCCATCTCATGCAATCTGTCTGTATTTCTGACACACTGCACCTGCTCCCTGCACTGCATGTTGGCACCTGCTGTAGAGTGAAGAGAGGTGACACTGAAAGAGGATAGGAGCTTCTTGCAGCTCTGTGCCAGCACACATGCAGCTTCAGTCTTGAGCACTTTGCTGCCAGGAAGACATCCCTGTGCTAGCCCCGAGCCTCAGGTGACCTGTCTTGGCATTCTTTAAGGGAGCAAGATCTGGCCTTGGTCCCCTGTGTTCCATGGGAGCCAGGAGGACTCTGAGCACCAGGGACCTTCACCCAGTGTCAAGGATATAGTACTGGATGTGGATGAGCTGTGCTCTGGGATGATGGGACACCATCACTGCTGGGTCCACCCTGACCCATCCCTGGTGCCCAGCCGGATGGGTACCTGTGGCTTTCCCCTCCTTCATGCAGTGGCACATCACTGGAGAAGCAAACCAGTGAGACCTGGGGAAGGGAACTGAGGAGCAGAAGGGTGCAGGCATCTTCTGGGGCAGAGGAAAGTCCCACACCTGTCAGCAGTTCCAGTGGGTATGAAGCATGTGCAGATATAGGGTGCAGTGCCAGCTCTATCACTAGGAGTGCACAGCTGTGGGGAAGCACAGCCGAGACCATCTCTCCCGCGACTGTCTACATGCTGCATCCTTAGCTGCTCCCCTACTCCCATAAGCATTTAATAGAACAACAGCAACAACAAAAGTACCACTCAGTTCACAGTTTTCTCAAATGAATATTATCCAGAGCCACTGTCTGCAGCTGAAAAGGGAACTGTGTCTCTGCACACCTGGCATGGCAGGGGGGAATGCTTGCTGTTTGCAGAGATAGAGCTGTCTGCCAAATAAAGCAGAGCCACCAAGCTGCTGGCTTCCCAGAGATCTCCCCCTTCCCCCCACCCCAAACTGCCTACAACTCCGGCCCCCCAATCCAATAACTCACAGCACATGAACATGAGGATGAACTGGGGGTTCAAAGCACTTGGGATGACTCAGAAATGTGGCTGAGCTCAGCACAATTGCTCTGAGGAAACCAAGGCAGGGGTTTGCTCACCGAGTCACAGCCAAGTGGATGACAAGTCTTGGACTACAGCTGCTCAGTTAAACCTGTTTTGTCCTCAGATGTGTCTTTTTGTGTGCATTCTGGGTGTGGGTCTCAACCCTGCTCCTCCCAATGGAGCCCACAGGCAAGCCACAGCCCTCTGATGACTGCCCAGGAACAACAGCCTCTCATCAGAAAAGGTTAACATGGAAATCTTTGCAGCTTAAATGGAAAAAAAGGAAAAGAAAACACACCTCATTTCAGCCACAACCAGTCTGCTGTCCAGTGTTAAAGGGAAGAAAGGAATAAAGAGCTGGATACTGACAACAAAACTCCTTTACAAGGCTCTTAAGCTGCTCCTCACCTGATAAGACTTTAATGGTGCAGAAGCATTATCAGGAAATTAAATAAAAGAGGACCAGTGTCCTCATAAACAAGACTTATCTACTCCTGGAGAAGCAGTAGTGTGTTCAGCAGTAAGTACAACATGTCTTCACTGGTCTGCGGCTCTAAACACCCTTCCCGTGGCAGCTCTCCCATGCTGGGCATGGGGCACAACATGCTCACCCTGGACCAGAGCAAAAGGTTGGAGAAAACCAGCAGCAGCAGGGGGTAACGCTCTCCCTATAACTGGTAAGCTTGGCTGCACCCCAGGGTATAGGAGCCATCACTTCCCTGAATCCTGTTTTTTGTGTTTTCAAATTCCCAGGCGATGGGCTGCAAATGTCTCGGCCTTGCTCTTGCAGCAAGGAACTGGGGGGCTATAAAACAACCCCTGGAGCTCAGCAGCACCCAAACCCAATCCCATCCCAGGCATAGACGAGTGCTGAAGACATCCCACTGCAAGAAGCAGATGGCCATTCATATCCATGACCCTACCATGCCTGTGTCCCTGCCTGTCTCTTGCCTGCCCCTAGCCCAAGAGGCTGCACCATGTCCCCTTGTGTCCCTGGGGATTACTGTGGCATAAGGTCATTGAAAAACAGCTCAGCACAAGGTAAAAGAACTCTCTTAGGAGAAACCTCCTTGTACCCATCAGTAGCAGGAGCATGGACGTGCCTCTGTAGGAGAATATGTGCTCCTCAACCAGCTCTTCATGGTGTCTCAACTGATAGGGCATGAAGGTATCCCCTCTCCTGGGGCTTGGACACTTCTGTGCTCAGAGCTCAGACACTGATCTGGTCATGCTCTGCTGCCCAAGGTAAGAGGAACATCAGCTGCATCTTGTCACTTCCTACCATGCTATGTTGCCAAGAGATGTGCCTTCAGCTTCCTGAGCACCTTCAGACCTCTGTGCTATAGAGCATGGCTGAATCCAGAGCTCTCTTTCACTCCCAGCCAGAATTACTCCAAATTTCCTCCACAGCTAGAATTACTCCAAAAGCCAATGCATGCATTTTTAATTTCCTATTGCAATAAATCTCTGCTCCCTCAGAGGACTGGTTTTCTGCCTTCAATTTTAGTACTGACTGACCATCTCTGCTATCAGGAAAAGCCACCAGAACAAACCTCTACCACCTGCCTGGGAGGAGCAATAGTCTTCATCTAGCCAGGACACTCACACCATTTCCAAATGCCTTTAAACAGGATGGTACCAGGTGGAAACTTTCTGCAGTTGAAGAAGGGCTTAAGGCTGAGCTGCAGGATGGACAGTAGGTACAGAAGGCCCTTTTGTGGAGGGGAACTTTGCACAGATGGCACTGCATGGGTGGGTGCCAGCTCTCCTCCTCCTTCCTCTGCTGCTGTGAACACTCCAAGAACAAACAGTCTGTGGATTCCTGTATCGCCTGCTGCAGAACCGTGTCCAGCTCCTCCCTCTGCCAGCCTGCAGTTGGTGAACGGCTTGTGAGGCATGTGGGATCCTGAGCACGTGTAGCAGCAGCAGAAAACACTGGGGACTGGGCCAAGAGTTGGTTTTTTTTAATCAGGAACATATGGCAGGTCCAGCCTCACATGCTTATCTCCATCTCAGACAGAACCCATAGGGTTGCCAGGGTGTGTGGAGACCAACAGTGGGGACAAGAGCAGAGCGGGCAGAGCTGTTGGCATGGGATCTACTATGACATGCATCTCTGCATCAGCCCTACACATCTATGTCCAGCAAGCATCTGGTCACCTTGGAAAATGCCATTTGGACCATGTTAACCTGTCAGTCATCCCTAGCAAGGGCAAGCAGATGTACTTCCAGATCATTTCAAAGCTGCTCAGACACACAATTAAGACAGAGGCAGCATTTGATGGCCTGGTAATGTCTGCCTTTGCTTTGGCAGCCATCAACAGCTGGCTGAAGCAAGGAGGGCTGGACTGAGAGGTGCCAGCCTGGCTGAGACTGATGTTAAAGGCAGCAGAATGACTTAGACCTTCACAGATGAAGTCCTTCATGGATCCAGCCTGCAGGACCGCAGGCTGTGTACAGCTCTGCCATATGGCCCAGGACTTTCCTCTCTTTGCTCCAACTGAGATTTGCTGTCAATATTAGGAAGCTATTTATAATGAGTAGAGTTCTTCAAAAGGGTTAGCAAGGGTTAGCATTACCGTTGATGCTGGGTCTGTCCTGAACTGGAAGGTAAACCATGTATGATGCTGATCCAGAAGTTAGGTGCCACACTGCAACTATTCAAGGGCAAAAATACTCCAGGCTTTCAGCACAGGAACAAGCAGATGGCAAGCACCATCCCCCAGCACAGCAGGAGTTGAGCTGCTGGAGAAACCAGCAAGTGGCCAAAGGCAGCTGTAAATAATGAAGCAGCAGCAGCAACCTGGCTCTGGACAGCAGCCATAGCTTTGTGCTGCTCAGTCTGCAGCTTTTTAAATAGTCCTGGCATCTCATCTGGAGAATAAACACAGTCAGATGGGCAGAGGGGGATGGGGGTCAGGTGGAAATCCTAGGACCTGTGATATGTTTTTGGGATGGCAGAGAGGGGTGGAGAGGGGCTCAGCACCACCCCCAGCAGAGAGTGGGACTGGCCTGAACTGGTGCTCAGAGCTGCATTTTGGAGGGTGTGGGGGAGGTCATTCTCAAAGTAATATTGCTTATTAACAGAAAATACAGTGTGGGCATGGTTAACAAACACCCTGCACCCCAACCTCCAGACATGCTCAGGTCAATAAAAGAAACATCTGTGCAGGGAGAGACTGTCCTGTAACAAGACCTGTGAGACACAGACAGAAGCACAACTGAGAATCTGAAACCTTGGATAGCACCTTACACAGGCAAATCTCCACATTCATAAGCATCGTCTTCCCCATCTAAGGCTTGGTCTCTCCAGGCTGTCATGGGACAGGAAGCCAGCACCATGTTAGAACTAGAGGGCACCTGTGGAAGGAGGTTTAACACATGGGAAAGGCACAACTTTGCCACCTAAGAGCCAATCAATCCTTGGAGATTGCTGCCACAGGTTGCTGGGGAGACTGTAAATTCAATTTGGATTGAAAATCAATTTCCAGCTTCTAAAGCCAGAGGCATCCAAAATTCCCATGCTATAGCTTGACAAATCCTGGGATAATTTACACCAAGAAGAGTCTGATCGAGATGAGCCTCTCCCTCAATACACAGTAGGAGAGAGGACCTGAGCCCGTCTCTCCACCACACTGATGTGGTACGTACCCACCTGCACGTGTCAGGCCACTGGGAAGGTCTCCCTGAAGCACGTGTGAGTGTGGCAGAGATGGGACCTCACTTGTACGTGTCTGGTGTGCCACTGAGTGCCTTCAGGAGGCAGCAGGGCACCAGGACAGTTGCTCAGCAGTGGTGCCACAGGGCATCAGGTACCTGTGAGAGTGAAGGATGATGAGTGTGAGATGATGGAGTCTTCCAGGGTATCCCCACACACAGCATGGCCATGACCACAAACTGGTCACAGGCTGGGGTGCTGTGCAACCTGTCTGAATGCACCCCAAAGACAGCAGGTTGCCTCATTTGTGCAGGTCTCCACACTGTTACAGGCACCATTCTCCTATAAATGTGAATTGTTTTTAAATGGGGGCTCCCAGCATTTTCTCCTCGTTTTCCCTATGACTTTTGGCCATTTAGAGGATTTTTGTTCTACCCAGATGGAGAAGCATCTCGCTGAAAAGAGGATCAAAGCAAAATCCTTTAGCAACAGGGTCAGGCCCAGAAGATTCATGCTCCTGCTTCAACCAGAAGCAGGTAAGGGAGTTGCCACTCCAGGACTGCCAGTGAAACCGAGCTGAACTGGAGAGCATAGGATAGAGGAGAGGGACTTGGGACAAGCAGGGCTTCCATTGCAGAGCTCTAACAAATATACCTGCAATGAGAAGGATGGCAAAAGAAAAGCCCATCTCCCTCCTAATGTGTTGTGCACATGCCCTGAGCATGGGCTGCAAAGCCACACCAAGGACCAATTTTTTAAGGGTATTTTTCTTCAGGGATAACCAAGTGGCTGGGCACTGATCTAGGGCCTGGGAAAAAAATATTTCCAGCCCCTCCTCTGCTACTATCTTCTGTGATGACCACAGGCACATTACCTTGGTCCTCTCCTCTGGCAGTGCTCCACTGGTGTCAGAGAGCAGGAGTTCCCCTCATTCCAGCCAGGGCAGGGCTGGGGAAGATGTTACAGATGTGGAAGGATTTTTATCTCCGTGGGGACTGTAGGAATACAGTAAACAGACAGTCAACACTGGGCTAAAATGAGATAAACACATAAGAGGATTAATCAGAGATAAGGAGAAATAGAATAAAATTTGCAGCGCTTTTCTCCTTTATTTGTGTGACGCTTCATCTGCCTGATGGAGACTTGGAGTGACACCAGTTTCCCACCACAGCCTGGCTGCTCTCTGCTGCTCAGTTACTGCTGCTGGTTGAACCACTAAGCTGCGTTCCCCAGTTTTAACCAGGAGACCTTCATGTTGTATTAACTTTGCTTTATGGCAGTACTAGAGACACTCTCAGACCTGTGGGGAGGAGGGGGCTTACACCAGGTGATGGGTGGCAGCCCCAGGAACCCCTGCCCCTCTCATGCTGGCATGGGCAGTTTGAATCTGAACTAAGCTTCTCCTGCAAGAGACTCCAAATGCACATAGCATGTCCCAAGAGCCTCACACTCCTTGGGGACAGGCTCTGACTGCTGCACAGTGGCTTCGCTCTGGTGGCAAGGCAATGGGAGTATGGGTCCCTCCATACCTACCCAGGCACAAGGCAAGGGACACCATAGCTGCCTGCTTTGTTCCCAAGGATTTGCAGGAGGATAAATTTATTGCTGCACATGAAGTCCAGAGGGGAGTTAAATAAATGGGGGAAATTTATGGATCCTTTACATCCCATTAGTGAGAGGGCACAGTCTGCATCCTCTCCCAGGCAGTAGTGAGGAAGATTCAGGGATACTGTCAGCTCCTCTCTCACAGCATCATAGAAAGTGACTTGAAAATCCAGTCAAGCACTTCCCTTTAGGCCCTTATGAATCCCAGGACTTTCACTCTGGATTTACAGAAAGCAGTTTGCTCAGATGATGATTTGCTGGATGTTTTTCTACTACCTCCACCGAGTGCAGAGCAGAGCAGAGCAAGTAAGGGGTTCTGTGGGGGAGGGAATGCCAACAGAGGAGACAGGACTGCAAAACAACAACATCCCCAGCCCAGCTAGCTGTGTGAGAACCCCTGGCTGCAGAGGAAGTGTAAGTCAGACCCAGTGAACTCACCCAGTACCTCCCAGTGTGGTCCAGTGTCCCACGGCTCAGCTCTGCTAGCCTGTCCAGGGTGAGAGCTCGCCTTGACATAGAGGTGGCAACTCATGAGCATTTCTGCCAGCCCAACATTGGTGAGAAGATCTCACAAGCTACAACAGAGCTGGACCATGAGCTTGCCCTAAAGGCATATGGGACGGTCCCACCAAACCCTCAATACTCTCACCATCTTCAACCAGAGCTACATAAGAACCCAGTTGTGAGATGTGACAAACACAGCATCACTGGGTCCCCCTCCACCCCTGCCTTTTCTGGGACCCCTTTCCATGCTCTGAGGCTCAGAAAATCTCTTGAGCTGATGGCAGATAAAGGTGAAACCAACAAAAAAAAGAAAAAAGCAAAGGAGCAGAGGGAGCTTTTTGAGTGAGATGCTTTCAGCCTGGGGCTGCCTGCATTTCTAGCAGAGAGGCTGAATTTATACTTCTTTATGTCTTTATAACCTGCTCTGAGATCTGCTGCCCATGCCAGTGTGCTACTGGGAGCACAGGACCAGGAGAGGACTCTGCAAGCTGCAGCAAGAGGTATTGTGAACGCAGTGTGCTTTCCAGGTAGCCAGGCCTATATTTAGAGGCACAGCCACCCACACGTACTGTTTTCTACACACGTGCATACAAATGTTGCACTGAACCAGCAGCAGCCTTAGAGGATGGTGTCTTGGTTTGTTGACAGGAGATCTGCATCTCACCAGTTGAATGCCTCCTCACACAGAAATCATCTGAAGGTGTTTGCCAGTGGAAATGGTGCACATGGAGCTGCTCCTGTGGTGGAACAACCTGACACGTGTGCCCCAGGTTGTCCATGGGATGCACAAAAGCATGCTTCTCTGGGGGATGCAGGCACACAAGGTCCCCTGTGGGGTGAAGGTACCTGGGATTCATGCATGCATGCATGGTCCCCAGTGGAATGCAGTCCCTCTGGGACACAGGCACCAGGAGTCCCTGTGGCATGCATGCACTCACAAGTCCTCTGTGGGACATAGGCAGGGGTGCTGGGAATGCCCAAAGGACCTCCCTTCCACCAGGCCAAATACCACCCAAGAGCTACTACCTGCCCACAACATAAATCTGTCAGTTACCCACCCGGCTGCCTGCTCTTTGGCACACAGCCACTGTGCTCTGCTAGGGCTCCAGGCAGCACCCCAGATCACACTCGCCCATCTGTGGCAGAAGAAGGAAGTGCAGATGCCAGCATAGCCTTTTGGTCTCCAGCGTACCCAGTTGGGACCAAACTACCAGCAAGAGTGAGATGCTCATTGCCCACATGCTGTGTGGGTACTCCTGCTGCTTGCAGCTTGCTCTGCCTGTGCCAGCAGGCACTGGTCTGTGGGGGCATCATGCTCTGCATACACCATGGTGTTTGGAAAGCGTCAGTAATATACAAAAACACCATGACACTTTTCTAAATCAGACTAAATCATCTATAAATTGTCAATGTCATGAATTTGCCTGTCAGATGAGAAGGAGCAACAGTTCAGGTAGGTGAGCAGTGACCACCTCAAAACGGAGCCAGCACACCAGCCACATCATCTGTACAGCTACTGATGGAGATGCTGGTGTGGCTGCTACTGGAGGCACAGTAATGCTGGCAGGCATCTACACACCAGGCTTCATATCAGCAGGCCTCAGCACTCCTGCTGCATAAGAATCTGATGATTTTCTGAGTTTCTGATGTAGTAATTAGCTTGATCGGCCCATCCAAATAAGTTTCTATTTGAAACCAACCTTATTTAATGGGATCCACTCAGTATTTGCCTCCTAAAGTTTTCACACAGATCAATCTTCCCCATTTGTGTGAAAGGCAAGTGGGGCAGGGAATGGTTTCACTTGCCCCAGCACAAAACCCAGCTTGGTGCTTGCCAGCAGTTTCTCAGCTTCATTTCTCACATGCAAGTTAACATCATTTTCAGAAACAGAGGCTTAGGTTCTGAAAACTCACCTCCTCTGTCAATGGATTATGTCATTAGATCATTCCAGTCATTTAGAGGAGCATTTGGATAGCCAAATTCACATAATTTATCCCTTGGTGTCAGCAGGTTCAGAAGGAGAGCCCCTCCACTACAGTCTATTTTAAATATGCAAATCAACTGCACACAAGGAAATTCATTTTGTAAAGTGCAAGCTGAAAAACCAGTGCCAGTCCATCCAATTCTGGCTTGTATTTTATTTTATAGGCTATTCATTTGCCCCAGCGTCCCCAGCAGCAGTGACAACTGCCTCTTCAACCTCCTGTAACTCACTGTAAGCACCTTTCCCAGAAGCCAAACGAGTGGGTTCTGACACCTTGGCAGGATTTAATCCTCCTCCTGGAAGCAGGCTTGTTCTCTGCCTGGCAGTTAATGAGCCCTCTGGGCAAGGGTCCCAGAGCAAGCTGATGGCATTAGCAGTGGTGAAGGCGTTACAGCACCAACCTGCCCTGAGCTGTTTGATGCTGTGTCCCCAGCACTGACTCTAGGAGCCCTTCGATGGCACTATGTCTTCCAGCATTGACTGATAACCCCAAATGGACTGTCAACCCCCAAACCTCATCCCTTATCCCTGATCTTTCCAGGGATACAGAAGCCTGAACCCTCTTCAAACTGTTGGGACAGGGTCCCTCTGAACTCTTCAGAGAGCCTGGGCTGGAGCCCAAACCAACCCATGCAGACTAGGTCTGCGCTGCACAGACCTTCCCGAGCTCCATGAACCCTGGACCAGGTGTTTTGGCATGCTGTATCACAAGATGTGCACATGCCCACCAGCGAGCAAACACCCTATGCACACACACAGGTCTGCTCCAAGCATCTGCCCAGGAGGACCCAGGACCCCTCTCACTGTCTGTCCTATTTGGGTTTGTCTTGCTCACTCCTACCTCTTTTCACCTGCAGAGTTCTGCTACCATGCTCTCAGTTGATCTGTAGGGGCTTTAGCTCACCATCCACCTGGCTGGACTCAGCATCTCAGCTCCAGACATGGCAGATACAGAGAGCAGGTCTTGGAGGTTGCTCCCAGAGTTCTCAGACCAGGCTTGTGTGGGGCAGATGCTAAGCCTAATAAGCTTTGCTGGGGAGAAAAACCCCTCTGGCAGAAGGGAAGGGGGATGTCCAGGAGGGTGTTTCAGCCCTTCAGAGAAGGGACAGGGCTGTGGGGAGTGAGCTGGGCAGCAGAGCAAGGATCTGCCTCTGGGAAGGGAGCATGTGCTTGAAGCAGCCAGCTGTCCTGGGAGACCACAACCAGCATGGCTCTTCCCTCCAATCACACTGATCTCCTATTTTTTTTTCCCTCTCCTTTCTCCAATTTATCTTTTTGACACATTCAATGATGCTCCTGCAGATTGAAAACAATAGAGACAGAGTTTCAGCCAAGGCAATTTCAGAGCTGAATCAAAGCTAAAATAACCTAGGCACAGAGCAGCTGAGCAAAGACAACTTAGTGAGGGAGAACAGAACAGCATGGGTGCCTTGGTTTCCCCCCACAGCTCCAATTGCCTGCAGGCTGGTCTGGGGGACAGCAAGACCCACCCAAGAGTTCAGTGTGTCTTGATCTCTGCTCATCTACCATCTCCTCCTGGCCCTGGTAGCACCATTTCCCCAATCCCATGGATTCAAACCCCCAACCCATTGCAAAGCCAGCCCTTGCAGCTGCATTTGAGTAAGTACCTGCTTGACTGGCACACTGGCTCCATACTCTGCAGACCAAGCACCAGCTTTTGCTTTCCTGACCTTACAGCCCTGCAGAGCAATCCAAATCTTCCAGTCAGATATCTTTTTTTTCCCCTACAGATGCTATTCTGCTGCTACCTTAAGCAGATGGGAGGTATGAATGGACAGAGAGACAGGTGGGGAGAGGTGGATGATGAGCTGATTCCTGCTGAACTAATATCATATCTGGATTCTTAACAAGGAACAAGACACAATCCTCAGAATGACTCAGCCTGGAAACAGTGCTGCTTCCCAGCCCCACCATGTCCTCATCTCTCAGCCACTGTCCCATGAGAGAGCAGCCCATGGCTGCCACCCCAGCACCCAGCCCAAATGCATTTCACAGCTGGAACAGCTAAAGCCAGGCAGCTCCTGAGATGCAGACAGGATGTGTGTGCTGAAAGGCAGCAAAGCAAAACAGGGGTTGATGCTCTGCAGGACGAGCTATGTATGGCTGACACATTGAGTGGTCTCTCACAGACCTCCTGAAAGCAGCTGTCAGAGCCTGTCTCGTTCCAGCTCCCTGCCTCTCCAGACATGCTGATAATTCTGCTTTGCTGTGCGTGTTCCTGGTTTGTTCCTCTATGAGAGTGAGAGGGTTTAAGCACTGGGAACCTCATTGCTTCTGGAGAGAAGCAAGAGCACCCAGCAGAGCAGAGAAATGGAAGGCACGAGACCTCTTGCATCCCCCTGAGGTACACCTCACGCCCCAGAGCTCCTGAGAGGGGCACAGGATGCTTCTCACATCTTGAATGAAGTTCAGGGAGCTGGGGAAGGTAACAGTATGTTCTTCTGCTCTTGTTCCTGTGAGCAGGAGCTGTCTCAAGTGCCTTCTCTGTGTGAGCCTCACATGAGCATCTCTAGCCTCTTCCTTCCTAAAGCAGCTCTCTGAGCCTGGCAGGGGTCAGTGGCTATCCCAGCCCCAAGAAGTTGATGCCATCCCCACCTGCTCCCCAGCCAGGGCACCATGAGCACCATATACTGCAGAAGCCATGTCTCACCCAAGTGGGTGCAAAACCCCTGACTAGGGCTGGGTGGGCATGAGCTCTGGAGCAGGGCATGGCAATGCTTGGCTCCTGCCAGAGCCCTGAATCTTTTAAGGGAGGTGGTTGGCATCACCTCCTCAGACTAGGGGATGTTAGACAGCCCCCACACCCAAGCCAGTTCCATCTTTCTGGAGGATGCAGGTCAGTGCTGAATAACATGGCAATGAGCATCTTTCTGAGGACATGCAAATAAAACCACAGCCCTTCTCACTCCTTAAACAGTGGGGGAGAGAGTTACTCACACTGCCTGTTTACACTGAACACCATAGTGCAGAAGCCAAAGAGTGACAGCTCTGAATATGGCATGTCAACTTCAGCTGTCCCAGAAGGACCTGTCAAACTGTCACACAGCATTAACTGCAACACATTACTGCACAGCTCCCTGCAACCAGCACCACCACGGGGCTGCAGCACTCCTCCTATGCTGCAGCACCCAGAGCCCCCAGTGTGTGGGAGCACTAAATCCCCTCCATTGCCTCTCTGGGCAGCCCCTCAGCCAAGGGATGCTGTCTACCACTTTTGTTACCAGGACTCTTGAACCTCTTCTCCTGCAGCAGGATGTCCACGGTCTGCTGCTGATGGGATCAGGCTGAAACACCAACTGGCTGCCACTCAAGCACCTAGAGCAGGGGCTGAAACTGTGGGTACAGCAGGGGATGTGATGGTGGCCCTGGGTACCCCCGAGTCCCCTGGGATGCAGCCCCACTTCCCATCCCCATCCCTTCCCTTGCCACACGCTATCTGCCCCTGTCTGTGCCTCCGAGTTGCTTCAGTGTGAAGTAAACAGATCTGCCTATAGCACCACTACTTTGCTTTCACCAAATCCATTTTACAGCAGGTTGAACCTGCTGCTGGACAGAGGCCAAGCCTCGGAGGAGAGGCGGCACAGCCCGGCTGGCAGTGGTAGCTCCCTAAGCCTGTTCACACCAGCCACATTAGCATCCAGAGAGCATTGCAGAGCCAGGGTCTATGCTGCTCCTCAGCTGCAAGTGAAACCACTGCCTGTGTTCTCCACAGCTGTCACCTTCGCACTTTTGGTGATTGACAATTTGTAGTCTCTGGTGAGAATAGCCATATAAGATGAACATATAAGATGGCTTTGTTTGTCCTAAGTCACAAGAAGTGGGAGGGAGAGCTGAAGCTTGGTCTTGGGAGCTGACCGCCCTTTCTCTGCCTGCTCAGATTGATGCTCTGAGGCAGTGACTGGCTCCAGGCAGCTGTGAGACCAGGGCTGAGCATCACTGTCTGTTTGGACACCAGCTGTGGATATCCAGTGGATAATGCAAGGGGCAGCTGCAGTCCGGTGAGGCCAGGCCAGGAACTCCTCTCCCTGACACTAATTTGGCCAAGAGCATACATATCACCTCCCAGAGACTTAGACAAGGAGCCATGAGCCCCTCAGTGACCCCTGGGCGCAGCTTCTCCCATTTCCTACTTATTGTCCATATTAAAATCCTTCTGCTAGCCTATAAAAAAGGTAATCAAAATTATAACAACAACCAAACACTCTCAGCAGATGAGGCAGTTGATCCTTAATACCTCCTGGCTACCAGCAGCTTGTTGTCATGGGGAGATGGGAGCTACCATCTCTGTCCTAGGGCTATGATGGCAATCCAGTGAGGAAATCTGGGGGGCTCCCAGGGCAAGGAGTAGGAAGATACAGGCTGAGGGTTCATCTCTAGTCCCAAGATTCTGTGATGATTGCAGCAATGGTCAAACCCTCATAGGAGGTGAATGTTTCTCTTAATAGCCTACACTGTGAAGCACAAAGGATGGAAGACCACCAGGACAGACGGAAGGAAGGCCATGAACCTAAAGTGCACCCTGGGAGAGGGTCAGTCACAGTGCCCCAAACTCTTCCAGCTCAGAAGTCTACCCACTGGGCAGAGGTGCCCTGGGAGGGAGGTGTGTGCAAGATCTCAAGAGAAAGGAGCTGGGCTCAAGGCCCACCAGGGAACAGAGCAGCTAAATCCATACAAACCAGCCCATTCCCTCCCTTGACTGTTAACTAGGCATGATAATGGGCTCTCTGTGAGCATGGGAAGGGGTTGCAATGAGGTTGGAGGGCAGCAGGCAGCCTGCCCGGCTCCAGAGGAAAGTGGCTAGCACAAAGCACTCTTCTTGCTGAACACACTGGCATGCTCTGTCACACTCAGCACTCAGCTAGCCAGCTCCTCTGAGACACAGGGTGAGAGAGGAGCTTCTGGTCATGCCTGACTGCTGGCAGAAAGCTGCTTGAGTGCTGGGTAAGAAGGAGAGCTCACAAGCTTCCTGTGCTTGAGTTCAACCATAATACCAACAGCTTCCTCCTTGCAATTAAACAGGAGAGACAAAACCCTCTGACCCAGAGCACCTGCAAATCCTAGAGCCAGTGCCCACAGCAGAGGAAGGAGAGGCAGATCTTCTAGAGGCATGGCTCCCCGCCAGCTCATTCGCACATTGGGGATGGATTACACAGCAGCGCTTTTGGTAACAAACAAGTGATACTGCAAATTTGCAGGACAGAAATGAGACACTTCCAAGTCCTTGATCACCTTCTTACAGGCCCACCAGTCCTGCTGCTGTGGACATGTACAAGGTATATTGGTGGCTACAAGCAATAAGAGGCTCAGGGTCTAGGGGCAGTTACCAAATAACACCTAGGGCCACTGAGGCAGACGTGCAGTGTTATTGAGAGATGATTCTCAGTCTCCCTGGAACTGTGGCTGGGGGCATCGCTTACACTCTGCAGAGACTTATCTGACCCAGCTCCTTCAAGGACAGGCAGGAGCAGAGCTCTGCAGCCAAACCACACAGGGAGTGGGAGACCCACAGGCATTATACCTGGCCTTTGCTCTTCATGCCAAGCAGAGCAATTCCTGGGGAAGCAGCTTGTGCTGAAGCTTGGGTAACAAACTGCCACCTTCTCAGCAAAGAAGCCTGCAGTATCTGTGCTTAGCAGACATGAATTCAAGCCATTTCCACAAGGCCCCTCTGAACAAGCACCAGGTGAAGGAGGAAGAGATGAGATGCTGTCATCTCAAACCAGCCTGGGAGATGGACCTTGCCCATGTGCTGCTGTCTCTCTGGATGGATGTCAGCATGATTCCTCCTGACCACACACCCCAGCCTTACTTTATTGGCCCTGTAAAACACACACACAGCAGTTTGGATGCACCAGGATCCCTGCTGACAACTCATTTGCAAGAATATTGCTAGAGGCAGGTAAACACTGGCAAGTTACTAGTATCAGCATTAGCAGAGACTAACTTGGACCTCATCCCGTGTGAACAGGTAGAAAAGGAAGGCACTGCCATAAAGAGATCTCTGAAGAGCTGAGACAAAGTAAACCCTGGAATCCTCCTCTTACAGAACCAAGGGTTGGTAGCTAACATGAGACCATCCAGCTTCTCTTCCACAGCCATGAGTTCTTTCTCCCTCCCTGGAGGAAGTCACAACTGTGGGACAGCCCATTCTCTGATGAACACTTCCTTCCCTTGCCCAGCTCAGGCCTAGGTCCCCTTTGGGACTGGAGGATTTTGACTGAAGTAAATCAGCATTTTATTGCTGTTAAGCATCAGTGTGGCACACACTGTGCTGTGTTGGCTGTGACTGTACAGATCCCCAGACTGACAACCTCAGCTAATAGGGTGGGGATGCTGGCTCCCAAGGTCCCCACCCCAGACAGGAGCAGCTATCTAATGCCTCTCAGAAATGCTTCTCTAATCAGCAGGGTTACAGCAGGAGCAGACTCAAGCCTCTTCTGCTCGAGTTCTCTGTAGCCAGTGAAAAGAGGAGTCTCATGAGAGTTGCTCAGAGGTGATGCAGCAGCAGCCAGAAGGAGAATTACCAGATGCTCCATGCACAGAATACAATTCCCATTAAAGGGAAGAAAAAAAGCGAAGCACAAAAAAACAACCAAGCACTGAACCACTTCAGAGTGTCCTCTGCCTAATCTGAAGAAAAAGGATCCTCTGCCAGTGAGACCTCACAGACTGGGAGATGCTCCCAGTGCAGCCTCTCCCTACCCCATATCCCACTGCCTACCCCACTTGTGAGATGGTAACGAGCTGCCTCTCAGGAAGGCTGCAGAGACAAACCTCCATGGGATCTGTGGGATTTCTGAGGGAATGCACTGGGTGCAAAGTGCTCTGAAGTCTTACCTCGTTTGGGAGGTATCACATGCCTCCCCCTGGAAGGAATCAAAGTGGGGATCTGCAAGGGTGTGGGACTAACACTGCTACAGCATCCCAGAACCCCAGGCTTACCCAACCCTGGGTTTGGCTGCCTGGTGATGGGGGGGAACCTTCCACAAGAGTCAGGTGCTGGGGCCAGGTGAGAGCTGCCAGAAGGAATGTGCCATGGGCCCCACCACAGCCAATCCCCACACAGCCAGCTCATTCTGCTGGAGCACTCTCTCCCCACAGCCCGGGGGAAGGACCAGGAAAAGAGCCACGAGGAGTTGTTAACCAGGCACCTAACTAATGGGAAAGGGAATTAAAGGCTTTCTAAAGAGACTGGCACTGTGACCAGATTTAGCAGCACCATTCCTTGGGGACTGCAAAGACAATATAAACTCCTGGGGGATTAAACATGAAGAACATATCAAACATAAACTGAGATTTATACAAGCAAGGGGATGACTGGGGCCAAAGCAGAAGCAGCCTCCAATATCTGGCTGATGGCAGTGCAGAAGCAAGGCCTCGAGGGAAGAGCAGGCAATAAAGAGGAGCTGGGTTTGCATGGCACAGTCACCTGGGGAGCAATGCTGGTGCAGGGGAGCAGGGACAGATGTGGTGCCTTGCTCCTGTCTGGAGAAGGATGAGGAGATTGCATGGCTCAGCACACACTGAGATCAGTGCTGTGAGAAACCTCAGCCCCTGCTTAACAGTCAGGTCAGGCAGCAACAAAACCATCCAGGGACCTGGAAGAGGACGTGCTGTTTTTTTCTCTTGCAGTCAGACAGCACAGAGATGGTTTAACCTCTGCACTGTGGACCAGGATGGTTTCTGTATTGCTGCCTGTCCCAGACCCACAGGCATCTCAGGCCCTGTGGACAGTACACATGGGCTTTGCAAGAGCAAGACACAGAAATAATTCAAGACCATCACAAGCTCTGCTTCCCCACGCTTAATGGGCAGCAAACCCAAGAGTCACCTTGCAAGCCTGTGGAGAGCTGGCTTCCTGCCTCTTCTTCTCTGGGGCTGTGGATGGCTGAGACCTTGGAGCTGGGCATTTTCCTTTCTTGCTGCCACATCCCAGATGGCAAGCAGACTCCTTCTCGTGGCCTTTCAAACCTTTGCCAACACTGGGCAAGATCAAGCTTTGATGCTTTCCACTCTAACATAGGCTGCTTAGTTTACCACCACAGGCATGAATGTCTTGCCCCCCATTTGGCTGCTCCCCAGCTCTCCTTGGTGGGGGGCGGAGTGTTCATTCCCTACACAGGCCCTAGGGACAAGGAACCAGGCTCTCCATTCAGCTGTTGCCATTCAGAGATATCTTCTCAGTCTCTTGGAAACGCTGCTGTGTGGAAGCCACTGCTTGAGGAGTGAGTCATGCTGCTGGGTGGGTGAGGGTGGCACACAGGCAAGCCAAGCACCAGCCACCACTCACCCCCTGAGACCCTTCACTCCCCTGGGTGCTGTGCCATGGTGGCATGGGGCAGTAAGCCTGGATGTCCCCATGGAGCAGCATTTCTCACAGCTTGGTGACAGCCCCACCTCCCCCACCCCACTCCCCAGCTCCAGTAGCTGCTGCAGTGATGCAAAATGTTTCCCAGTGGCTGCTTTTCCATGCCATGTCATCAGGAAGAGATGAAGCAGCCCTGGGAAGGCAGCTCCTGCAGAGACAGAGACTCCATGTGCCACTACATGGAGATATGTGTCTTGAGAAAATCCTCCCTAGCCAGCTCAGAGGCTTTGGGGCTAAGGTGAGCACAGGGAGATTTGCAGGTGGTCAGTGATGATGCAGAAGGTGCAAAAGCCTCTTCACCCTGAGGGAGGCATCCCCAAGCCACAGGACAGCAGCTCAGCCACTCCCCTTGGGGATTACCTCCTCACTTGTCCTCAAAGATAGCACAAGCTCCCCAAAAACTGATGGAATGATAAACACCGCTTCTGAAAGAGAGCAGTTACCACAAAATACAGGTTATGTAAATACCTTCGTTACCAAAATATGTTCCCTGAATGCTGAGTAGGGGAAAAAAAAAACCGCTGTGGAGAACAAGAATTCATGTAGCCAAGAGCTGCATCATGTCTCTTCAAAGTGCCAAGAGGTGGAGAGGGATCTCCTTGGGGAGAGGGGCTTCAGGAGGCCACCACAGCCCACTGTCTGTCACACCAGGGACAGAGCAGTGCTTGGCATTTCCCTTTTCCCCCAAAGCACTTCAAAGCCATTACTATTGCTCCACTTGGAAGAATAAGGAAACTGAGGCACAGAAGGAGAAGGCACTTGGCCACTGAGACCCAGTGTGCCAAGACAGAGAAGAGGTTAAGGTGATGTTGCCAGCATGCCTCAAGCCAGATATGGAGGGGGGCACCCTGCTGCTTCCCATTCTTCTGAGAGTGCTCCTGGGAAGCTGGTATTTACTTTTGTGGAGTGACAGGTTAGACTTGCTGGTCAGCTTCATGTGGAGCAGAGGTGTTAAGAGAGGCAACAAGAGAACAGGGTTGGGTGAAAAAAACCTATGTGGGCTACTTAGGGTGGGGTGGGATGGCTGCAGCCACCACAACAGACAGGGGGGACCTGTGTATCTTGCTTGAACAGGCTGGGACTGCCCTGCATCGGCACATGCTCCCTGTCATGGAGGCTATGGTGTTCCCAAGGCCTGACATTACTGGCTCCAGAGGAGCAGCATTCAGCATGCCACCCACCACTGCACTGCCCCAGCCATCCTCCTCTGTTCTGGGTTTCTTCCAGCCTCATCCACTGCCACGATGGATCAGTTTTGCAACTCCAAGCCCTTGAGTGGGCTTCATGGCTGGTGCTAATGCCACAAGGGTGAGCAAGGCTGCCTCACTGAGACCAGAGCAGTCCACAAGCATGGTGCCACCCTTGGTGACAGCAAAGGACCCTGACATCTGTTTCAGCCTTGAAAGCAATATACAGATTTGAAGGATCAAGTACTGATATGGAAGGACGGAGGCTGACGTATGTGAGAGTAGGACTATCAGGAAGCACAGCAGAAGTAGTACTCTTTCACACCTGGCCACCACATTTCCCCCAGCGCAAGGTAGGTCTAGAAGGGACAGCAGATACAATACTGCTGTGGTATAACCACTCGGCATCCCTGAGTGGGAACAACCACTTCTCACAATGTTGCTGGAACCACTAGGCCCTCACACAGGTCTGAGTTCCTGGCACAACAGTCTCTGCCCTGTGCATGCTCACCTGCCTGGCAGTAGTCACTTGCCCTGTCCCACTGACATTACATGGGTAGGAAGGACAACTCATGATGCAGTAAATGCCAGCAGAACCAGACACATGATGCTATTTCCTATCCCCATACAGCAGAGGAGCTATAAATCAGCTGGAATGCTCTTTGCATTATCCCCATGCATCAATGCCAGGCAGATTTCAGTAGTACTGCAGGCACTGCTGTGCCAGTCAGCAGCCCAGCATCCCCTCCCACAGCCAGTGGCAGAAGCAAGTTCCCAGTGTGAGTGTCTCCCTGGGCAGCACTGGTGACCCCCTCCCACTGCCAGTATTGTCTGGCTAGAGATAGCGAAGCATCTATACCGTTGCTCCAGGGCAGATGGGGATCCAGATTTGGCAGGAGACCTGGGAACCCCCAGAATACAAATCCCCACTTGCCCTGGACCGCCAAAAGAGATACTGGAGTGCAGCATCCAGCCAGTCCCCCTCTATGTGCTCCTGATGGCCTGGCTGTCCCAGCATTGCCACAAGGCAGCCCTTGCTCCCAGTCCTATGGGAAGACCCTGCCATCTCTCCTCTTGTCGCAGCCCCTCTTTGGGCACCTTTCCAGCATAGCATGTCTGTGAACAGTCTGGTGCAGCTATTGCACACACAGGTGGTATCCCATGTAGGCCAGTGGCATTGCTTGCCCAGAAGGCATCTGGTTCCTCCAGCTGCTGCCCTGGTGCAGGTGGCTGGACAGACCCCAACCCAAACCAGCACAGGGAAAAGCTTCAAAGTCAGTTGAGCCTTTTCCTTTTCCAGGGTGAAATACCTGCCTGAGGACCAAGACTGTGCATTTAGACCATGACAACAACTGCCTCTTCAAATCTGTCTCTGGATTTGACTGCCTTAATAATATTTTCAGAATCCAGAAGTTTCTCTGCACATGCAGAAATCTCACTGCCAGCTGCTCCAAAGACCATGCCCAGCTGCCTAGGCCCTTCCCAACTCTGCCTTGCCCAAAGTCAGGTCTCCTTCACCACAGAAAGACATATTTGGCCTCTCAGCACTCCTGCAATGCCAGTGTTTTCTCACAACAACATATGCATTGGATTTGCTTTTGATTAGGAAAAAACCCACCTTCTCTTCATCCTGCCCCTGTCCTGAGCTCACACTATCTCAGGAGAGACAGAAAGTGAGATTTGTGGACAAGGTGAGAAAAAACAGATTACTCCCGCTACACATAACCACAGCAAACAGTGCAGGCACTTTGCAGATCTCCTGTGACACCAGTAATCCTACCTGCTACTGATACAGCTCCTGACTTCTCTCAGTTAGCTCTAATCATCCGAACTCTTTCTCGAAATCAAGCACCCTGTGCTCTGCTGGGGGAACAAGAGGCTTGCTGGTGGTGCCTGTCTGCCCAGTAGGACCAACCTCATTTTCTACCCACTTCAGGTAGAATAAGCCTGGCCTCAATATCTACATGCTGGGGACCAAGTGACTGGGTGGCAGCACCTGTTCTTTCCTCTCACCATCCAGCACCTCACTTCTGACTGTTTCAGCATCCCACAGGCTGCTCCAACACCTTTGTTTCCCCCAGCAACCCCACTAGGCCACCCCCAGCACCTCAGCCCTGCTGCTATGGCATCCCTGAATCCGAACAAAGGGATGGATTTGAGGAGTTGGTGAGCCTTTTTCTTAACATGGAGCCTTAACACACCAGCTCTGGGTGGCTAGAGGCAAGGAGGGTGGCAGATCTGCTTGCAGCATTGCCAGTGCTGTGAGAGCAGGACACTGCCCTGGCACACTGGCACTGTGTGGCTTCACATCAGAGATGGCCTGTGGAGGAATGGAGGGAGCAACCTCCAAACTGTGCTCTGTGAAAGGAAAGATTGCTTCGAGTGTCTGCAGACAGTGCCTTCTTGCTGCTCTCACCACCTAATGCAGCATTCTCGGTACTGTGGACCAGTCCACGGTTTTCACATAGGCAAGCCCCCTGTTGCAAGCCAAAGACAGTGAAAGCAAGCAACAACAAAGATGAAGAAAGGGGAATGGATGCTCAAATGTGGCTGCAGACAGTGACAGAAGTGGGTGCAGGATGCAAGGGCGCATTTAAGCAGTGAAAATAAAGAGAGGCAGAGCAAGGAATTATGACCTGAAAGAAGCAAGTCTGCGGAGAGGAAATGCACAGCAGGGCATGGACCGAGGCTGGATATCCACACAGGGATATGAACCCACCTGATCCAAGTGAGAGAGGCATTCTCTCACTTGTTCACACATGAGCACAGCACTGACTGTAGGCTATGCCACATCCAGGCAAAACCAGGGAACAGATCTGCTCAGAAAAGGTCCCAAAGCTGGATGGAGGTCAGAGACACAAGTTCCTTGAGGAAGGAACCACATCCTTTGCATCCTCTGCATCTGTCTGAGTGTCCAGATGAAGAGCTGTCAGGACAACAGTGCTCTGTACCCAGCCTGCCTACAGCACTTGCAGGAGCAGGCTGGAAAACAGAGCTGCCTGCAGTCTTGCTGGGCCTCTATAGGCATTTCATCTGAGACATGCCTCCAGATTTGTTAAAGCATTTATGATATGAATGATGGCAGAAGGATATTGGCTACACCACATCGACTGCCCTTCCTGCATCCTTTTTAGTATTGCTCCTTTTAATAACTCCAGTTAATATTACATGCCTCTATCAAGAGTCCTTTTAGATCAGCAGCCTCCGAGTTGCTTGGAAACTGCTGCAGCAACTGAAAGCCACTCTCGGGAGTGCTCAATGCCAGCCCACTTCCCAGGGCTGCCAGCACTGGGAAACTGGTGGAACAACCATGGTCCTTTTCCTGGCATGTGCTGGGAGTCAGAAGAGGCAGAGATGAGATAGAAGCAGCTCTGACCTACCAGAGATGAGAGAAACAGGGGATTGCAGAGCTTGTTGGACTCAAGAGATCCCACAGCTATGTTTCAAAACATTCTCAGCCAGAGAGCAAGGGTGAGTTTCCAGACCATCATTCACAGAAAATGAGCTTGGCCTCACAGGATTTATTTGGCCAAATCTGGACACTGAATTCAAGTGAGAGAGAGGGTTTTGCTTTATGGGCAAGTCTCAGTACAGCCTTAATGGTGAAGTCAATTTACCAACACCACCATAATACTCTATGAATAATTAGGTATCTCTTCCAATTTGTGTCTTACCACAAAATGCTGCAACAGTTTTGGAGACAGTACTTTTTTTTTTTTACACTGTAGCAATAACCAAAAGGGTACTTTATTGCAGGAATGGCAGTGTAAGTACATTCATCCATTTGCCAGGATTCTGTGGCAATAATGGTGTAATGGGTGTACAAACATATATACATCCAAGATTTAAACATATATTTTCCATACTTTGCTTTTTAATTTACATAATATGTGAAAATTTCTATATAAAAAGGGGAAGAGCACCGAGCCATTCCTGCCAACCCACCGAATTCAGCATTCTCACCACTCCCATTTCCCTGCAGTGCCACTGCTCTGGGGATCCCACAACAGCCTTTGGGATCTCACCTTTTAGATGGGAACTGCCATGGAAGATGTCCATGGGTTGGACAAGGGCAAGGACCCCAGGGTCAGCTCAACATGAGAATCCCCAAGAGAAGAAATGTGAGCAGAGGAGGTTCTATCAACACTGATGATCTCCAATACCATCCCACCTGGCACCTTCCTCAATTGCCCTGGTGAAGCACTGTCTTTTTTTTTTTTTTTTTTTTTTTTTTTAGTATCGTGGAATTAGAAGTCTGATTGATATGAATATGTAACAATGCTGCTTTATTATTAGCAGCTGCGTTAACAGTTCTCTCCTTGCTATTGGGATGAGATCTGGGACAATATGTGGTTTGAAAACTAAAGAGAAATGCAACTTGCACAGGTTGTGGCAGTGAGATAATTTAATTCCTTTTCCCAGTGAGCAGGACAGGCTGACAGAAACACGATGATCATGGATGGATCGCCATCTCTTTCAGTCCAGTCACAAGAGTAGGCACTGGGACAGCTCCACAGTGTGGACAGTCCTGAGCACACCACAGAGCCATCTGTAAAAGGATCTGCAGCCAAGGTCCCCAGCAGAGGCAGGAGACACCCCTTCAAGCCAGGGAGCACCACAGCCAGCTTTAACCTCTGCAAATTAGTTACAGAATATCATGCAAAACTCCCTGGCATGGGTCATAAACTCCCTTTGCGGTTTGCTTTCCTTACTCCCTCCTTCACCACCCTGAAGGCTTAAATGAAAACAAGATTACAAAGGAGATTAGATTAGACATATTTTTGATGTGCTATTTTAGATGTAAATTATTCCAGCTTCATAAACCCCTAACTGTTCTTTCCTGAGATCCCTGCATAGATTGGCTTGCTAAGACCAGGTGACTGGGCGCTTGCTGTGGGCAAGAATTGTCTAGAAAAACTTATGGGGTCCCAACAATAGCAGGATGCTATAGTGCTACATATACATACACATACATACACACACACACACATATATATGCACATATACATAGGCATGATAACACCCAAGAACTTTCCATGCTCACTGATTAGCTAAATAGTGACAAACACACAAGTCTTCCAAGCCCCTGTCCGCTTGGCTTCAACAATCCAACCCTATAGATCATTTGTTTCAGCTGCCTGTGCCAGCACAGCTGACACTTTCCTCAGCCTTAGCTAATTCCAGGAAAAAGCAGAGCATCAGGCAACATGGTCCAAAGCAAGGCTGGACCCAAGGTATGGGCCATGGGACCACACTCTGTCATGCCGCACAGAGTGAACATGAGTTATCACACTTGGTGAGGTGAGCAAGGTTTGCTGCTGTGGCAGCTGCAGGGCTCCCAGCCCTGGGCAAGGCCGGAGAGTGGGGCTCTGCAGCACCAATGCAGAATGGCCACAGCCTGAACTTTGCTACAGCAAACCTGGCAAGAGGCTTTGCAATTCCTCTCGTGAGTGTCACTGCACCTTGACTGTGCTCCAAGACCCTGGAGAACAAAGCAGCCAGGCTCCCAGTGCACAGTGCTGCTTCATGGAGACTTTAGTGGCACTACCCAAAACTGAAAGGACAACAGCTTGGTTGACATCAGCTCCAGGCCCTGGCTCCTCTCCTACAGTGCTACCAATACCTGCTCCCCCCGCATTAGGGGCTGCCTCTACATCGTGCTGCCTGCACTACAAAGGTTCAGGTGCAGTGCAGGCAGCTAGGCAACAAGGACCTTGAGTAGAGTACCACGACTCCAGCTGCTGCAAGCACTCTGCCACTTTCAAGGTACAAGAGCCAAGCTGAGCTCCAGGAAGACAAAGGTGGCCAAGTCCCCAGAGCCCACAGGAGCCCTTCTCCACCTGCTCCCTGCTACCCAGAGGGAGACAGCTCTAGAGTGGCAGCACATTTTGCCTTTCCCTGAGCAAACATAGCAGTGAACTGTCTCCCCTGTCACATACCCGTGGTTCCAGCTGCTCAGAGCTGAAACAGGTCCCACTGTGCTTCCTGAATGCAGTCTCACAGCTCACACCACCAGCCCAGGGAACGGCACAAAGGAAAACCCACCATGTCAGGATGAGTGCAGCCTGTCTCATCCATCCACCTCTCCGTCCAGCCAATGCTACAGCAGACTTCATTTTGCACATCTATCCCAAGTATCCCACATGAAGAATCCCTGGATACATCATCCTGCCTGCAATCAGAAGAGGCAGTGCAAGCTGGCAGAGGTGTCTGCATCACAATGTCATGTATTAAGAAGAAAGGTGCAAAGAAGAAAGGTACAAGAGCGGCCAAGACAGAACAATAATGCTGGACAGATGTGAAAGGGTTCATACCCAAAGACCCTGGGGTGCCTCACCCTGCTCTTCAATGGGGAGCTGCATCTCCCTCATATGGACAGACATGCATGTCCCCACCTGTGACAATCCATCTCTGCATGTTACACTGTGCTTTTTGCCACTGGGACCTGGCACAGGGCTTGTCTGCACATGTATGTATCTATTAATACAAAACCAGGTTTCCTAGGCAATCAATAATGCTACTTAAGAGATAAAACTCACTGTTGACTGTCTGCTGAGGCCAGCTCCTGATTAATTTAAAAGAGAGTGAGAACACTCACAAGTGTTCCCAACATCACTGAACATACCTGAGTGCCCAGACTGTGCACACAGGAATGGTTTGGGCTGGGGATTGATTTGGCCTTCAGTCTCTAGGGTACAACAGGATGGGGCTGTGCAGAGACTTGTCTTCTAAGGGGGATGCAACTCCACTGCCAAACACCCCTGTGACCTCAGACCAAAGCCTCAAGTCTCTTTAAACTCACCAGGGGCCACAACACACTGATTTTTACACAGCTGAGGATGCGGGTACCCTTGGGGAAGAAAATGCCCATTTGTGAACATGTGTGAACACTTGCTGTGTCGTGCACAAATTAAAACTGGACATTATGTTCCCTGAGACCATGAGCTGCTGCTGTGATGGATTTGAGGCTTTTCTACCACCCTTCACCCAACCCTGGTCTTTTGATATCACTTCAAGTGGGCTGGAGGGGCTTGTGGACTGCCAAGCCCTCAAAGGTAGCTCCTGGCCACATAGCTCTGTTCTGGATGCAGGATGCAGGATGCTGTGGTGTATACGGGGCTTCCCCCAACTCACCTCTGGCCCTTCATTTCTGGGAAAGGACAAGTCCCACCAGAATAGGTGGTCAGATCAGAGGATGAGCAGAGCTCACCCAGCCTCACAGGGGAAGGCGTGTGAAGAAATCATTCCTTTCCATCCTGGGGAGGAGAGCTATCCTTTACAATCATTCAAGGGAGAACAGAAGAAAGGAAAGCTCTGCTGAACTCAAAGGACAGTACTGCCACGCCAGCAGACTATCACTGTACTGCCCAGAGATAATGTTCAGCCAGATCGGAGATTTCCAGCCTTCCAAGCAGCAAGGATTGGTGCTGTAGATGCGTGCTCGATGGGAAGGAGCACATCCAAACAAGCCCTGCTCTGCCAGGGAGCGAAAAGCCCCATTACTGATATCAGTTCATCTCCCTCTTTCCATCGCAGGCTCCAAAACACCACCCAGCAGTGGCACAGCTGAGCACTGGGAAGGGGGCACTGAAAAGTATCTCAGCCTCAGGAGAATTCGATTGCCTTCTGGCCCATGGCAGGAGAGATGGGAGCAATCCTGCTGCAGCAATGGTGGGAGGCTTATTCGGTGGAAGACCCCCAAGTGATCAAAGCCTTGTTCCAGCCAGCCAGAAGGATACTCAAGGAAGCAGCTGACCTGATCATTATATAAACACTTTTTTCACTTGAGAAATGTGGTGCCTGTAGGCTGTAATGACACTGAACTCATGAGTACAAATCAGGAGAGGTGCTTGCTGCTGATTCCAGTGGGAGGGGAGAAGGACCCTAAGGTGCTAAGCCAGAGCCAAGGACTCTCCACTTCCAAGGAGCAGTCACCAAGCAAACCATAAAAGCATCTTCCTGGTATCACAGGGCTGTGATTGGAGGCAAAATCCCAGGTCTGCAGACCTGGAGGCAAGTCCCAGAGGCCTGCATCCTTCTTGCCCCCAGTGCACAGGTCAGCCCCATGAGCTCAAGCAGTGAAGTAAAACACAATGGCGGCTGGTGCAAACATCACCTTATCTCCTGACTGCTTCCCACTCAGGGACTTCTGTGCTATACTCAACTTTATGCTTTTATGCTTTTTATGCTTTATGCTTTTTATGCTTTATGCTTTTATGTTTTTGGTTTTTTTTTAAATGCATTTAAAAGCTCAAACTAGCTTACTTCAAGACAGAAATGAGCTCCAGAGTTCTCTGCAAGCACACTGTCATTCACTGCAACCATCAGGATGCCCCCCTGCCACAGGAAGCTTGAGCCCAATGGGTCGCTGTCCACCCTAATTCATCAAATGGTACCTCTTCACTTCCTTGGCCTTATCTCCAGCAGCCTGCTCCTTGGCTTTTAAAGACAGGATGTGTTTTTGCATCTGTTCCACAGGCTCTTCTTCAACAAGCTATCCCAGTTCCCCTGCCCTTGGAAAGCCTGCCAGGAAGCCAAGTCAGCTGCTGGCAGCGAGTGGCATTAGCCCCTGGGACAGGATCAGGGACTTCACACGGGGACAAGCTGCAACAGCCAGGGCTGCTGCAGGGACAGCCCTTGGTGCCAGAAGCGCTGAAGCTCTGGGAAGAAGCAGGCATTCTCTGACTGTGGGTCTTGGTGTTACCAATGCTGGAGCACCCAGAGAGCAGCACTCCATTTGTTGCCCCTTCACAGGTGGGTCCCTCAGTGATTGGCCACAACAATGATGAAGCTGGAGCTTTGGAGTGGTGCTGCAGCACAACAGTGGCTGTTGCTATGCCAATTAAGCGGGCATTCGGCACATTGAATGGCCAAAGCAGGAGTGCAGCAAAGGATATAGACCCACGCTGGGGTGCCCCAGGGCACTGCTTCCCCTGTGGGCTCCAGTAGCAGCAGCAGCAGCAGCATTGCACAGCCCTAGGAGCTCAGCTCCTCTTGGCCAATGCCTTCACCATGTGCCAGGCACCCCTTGGTGTTTGCAGCCCTTGGAGCCCACTCCTCACCCCACCACAGCCTAGTGCTGTCACACCCCAGCTTCAGCCAGCAGCAGCAGCTATTTACAGACACAAGCAACAGTTCAAGCCAGCATGGCAATAGCCATGCTCTAAGGAAGCACACAGCATGTAAACAAATGGAAGGGAAAGTTTAACATGGTGAGGGGTTAAGCAGCAGGTCCTCGGAGGCTGCAGGCTCAACCACTACCATTGCTCAAGGGCACAGGGGTGGCCTTTAAAAAAAACAAAAAACAAACAAACAAACAAACCCAACCAACCAAACAAACAAAAACCCCCAAAACAACAACAACAAAAAAAACCCCAAAGATGGATGAACTCGTTGCTGTGGAATGACATGGCTGCCAGCAGCTCATGCACAGGCATGGATGAGTATAGAGAGCTGCTAAACAGAGGGAAGGACCCTGCCTGAGTCTGCCCAGGACAGAGGCAGTGCCAGCCCTCCCCTGCCCTCAGCACTTGCCTCCATTCAGAGATGGGCCACAGGCTCAGCCTCCTTGGGCCTGACCCAGAACTGCTCTTGCCCTCAAGGCAGTCTCATGCCAGGAAAGTCTCTCACACACAAGAACACAGATCCCAGTCTACCCTGGTGCAAAACAGCTTTTTCTCTCCTCCAGTCTTCCCTTGTAGACATGAGGAAACAGAGGGTTGGGAAGGTGGAAGACAGCACGCAGCTAGCTCACTAGTTGTCATGAGAGACGAGAAAGATGTGAATGTTTCAGATTGCTCTTCCTCACAGCAAGACACGTTTCTCTACCAGTCCTGCTGCCAACAAGGAGGAAAACTCATCCCATCCAAATTGCTCTAGAACAGAGAAATGAGGAAAAAAAACCCAAACAAGCCCCAAGCCAGGAACCAAATGCATTTGTTCTTTCAGCTCAATCAGACATGATCCATGATGGCAACTGCCATGATAATGGACTAACATCAAGAATGTTGCCACCTGGGAGCATGCCAAGGTGACCTGGGGGGCAGTGGTGGAGCTTCCTGCCCTGTGCCCCACTTTGTCTGCACAGCCTTCCCCTTCACAGGCACCCCGGAATGGTGAAAGTCGTATCAGGTGAGAGTGGTACTCAGCAGCACTCATCTGATTCAGACCATGAGAGCCCCTCAAAATAGATTCTTCCTCCCGTGCATCATGACACATACCTCCCGCAGATACACTGTCTGGGGGTCACCGAGGCTGTGACAAGGAGATGGAGCAGCAAGACAGCCAGGAAGGAGATACCTCATCACCACCCTGGCATCTGCAGAAGACCACACTCGCATCTCCAGATGATCCTGCATCCCGGGCTCTTGCAGGAGGATGAAGCAGAGCCTGCTCCAGCACCTCCATGCTACCCGCACCTTCTGGGCACCCAGAGCCCGGGCAGCCAGGCATCCCTCCCAGCACGCTGTGGGACACACAGAGTCCGCCCGTCACTGGAGTGTTAGAAAGTGCTGGGGAGGAGTCGGCAGGCCTCCTGCCGCCTCGCAAGCACCTCGCTCTAGGCAGCGCATCCCCAGGGGAAGCTAGGTAACTCCCGCGAACTGCCAGCACCCCAGGGGAAAAGCAAGACCTACGGGTCTTTCCGGCAGCCGAGTCCAAGAGCATCCGAGCAGGCACCCCTCGCCCCCCGGGACTAGGGCTCACCTGGATTCCGCCGCCGCCTCTCCCTCCGTAACCCCCCGGAGCCTCAGGCGGGCGGCGCGGCGGGCGGCGCGGCGCGGCGGGCGGGCAGGGCAGGGCACCCGAAGCCCCCCGCCGCCACCGCCCCCATGGCCCGCCGCTGCCGCCGCCCTC